>BLFK01000990.1:2618089-2674062 GCA_014634185.1 Astreopora myriophthalma | reverse complement strand
GGATATTAACTTCTAAAGTTGGTGTCAGACCCAACCAAAGTGGGCATCAACTTGGACTTTTTGTAAGATTTTGATAGTAAAGATGGCAGCTACTCGGGTCTAAATGACTTCTAGTACACAGTAAAATCTGCTTTTAAATCCAAGATTAGCAGTGACAACTTGTCACACGCTACTAGTAATGTCTATGTACGTGTATCTTGTTTTTTGTAAGCATTGTGCATTTTATGTGATACATGTAATAGAGTGAGCTGTTCTAATAAATACATGCAGGATGAGGGGAAAACCACGCTACCAGATGTCTTAAATAATGCAGGACATTTTGTAACTTCCACTGTTTTGAAGGAACTGTGGGAAAATTAAGGGATACTAAGATAGCAATGTTGGTTCTAGAGTTAAAGTACCAGTAGCAATCATGCAAGAATTTATATTTCTATGTTGCTTCAGTGTAGATCAAATGCTTAATGAAATCCACTTTCTTGTTAATTCTTTACATAATTTATTACAATACACATCTATAACTCATATGTTTACATTAAAAAGGATATCAAGTGATTTGTACAAAATGAAATACATCTTGTGTTGTCAGATTGATAGTTCTGTCATATTAGTATTGAAACAGAAAATTTCAAGGTGAAATTATATTGGTTTAGGGAGGCTACTATTTGTATTTGCTTCAGCGTACGGTCAGTGCAAATCCATTTCAATTTTACCCTGTCAACAAACAAAACAGTGCATCTTAGTGTAATGTTATTTGGTTGTAATGAATTCTCTACATGGTATCCCAAGGGTTTAAAAAGTTTTTATTTTCATTTGTTTTATTATTTTTTTTTATTTTTTTTTATTTTTTTGTTTATGTCACAGATTCTAATGGTAAGATCTTTGTGAGAAACATTTCTGGCCCTTGTGTCAAGAGTCACGCTTTTCTTGAGGATCTTTAAGGTTTTTGTAATGTGTTCTTGTCATTTTTACTTTTTGTTATAAGTGGACAACAAGTCTGGAAAAGTGATACCAGGGCGGAAGAAGAGCCTAATGAGGGAGCTGTCATTATTTTCCGAAGATGAGGATAAGCCAAAAGTGTCCCACCAGCTTCAGTTGGCCATCCTGCAATACCTTAACACAGGTAAGTTATGTCAGGTTAAGCATCGAACCTTTTGGAGAATTTACAGTAATACTCCTTTCTTCATCAGCAGCTCTTTGCAGATTTGGCACATGGAACTATATATAAAGGAGGCCTTCTGAGGGGGGTTGCCGACAGGCAAGACAAAGAGGCAGACATTTTGTTACGCTGACAGTGATGAAATGTGACAGCGGCACAGTCTGTAACAAAACTGATGGCAGGCTGGCTCCAAAACAAACGACCCCCCCCCTGGAAGGCCTCGCAAAGGTTTCCATGGCTGACGCATAATGGCCAATCAGAATTTCCCTGTCTTCCATGGCTAATGCTTGAATGTTCGTAGTCTGTTGACAGGCTGTTGTATTTGAAGCCCTATGAATATTATATAAACTAAACTTGATTTTGAGATGACATTACAGCTTTATAGTGATGGCTAGTTGAGAGAAAAGATATGTCTGTATTGGGCTCCATTGCTTCATGACTCTGCCCAATACGGATATGTATTTTCTCCCAGTGCCCTGGTTACAAAGCCGTCATGTCTCAAAATAGCATTTTGTTTTGTATCACAATTCATGATTGTTAATATGGTGGGTAGATAAAGAACGAAATAGTCTTGCGTGAACTCAATTTCCATTTTCTTACCACACCAGCAAAATATTGATGCCATCCAAATGTAATTCACCACGCCACCAATTTGAATTCCATGTGGCCAATGATGAAATGCTGTGCAAAATTTTAAACCAATCACAGGGCTTGTTTTTGAGACGGCAATGTGACTTAGTTGACGTAAGTGGGGTGGGGCAACTTCCCATACATTCTTTTAAATGAGATGGAAGTAATGCTCTCTCAAAAGCAATCACTATGGCAGAAATCAGCAGTTTCATGGATTGTGCATGACCAGTGTCTTTAAAATGCATCAGTTGGCAGCAGTTGACGAGACAATTTGACTACTGCCTTGGGTCTGTTTGTGAAATGAAAAGTCCTGGCGGAATTAAGCTGATGCATCGCTGTTATGTCAGAGAGTTGCCTCTAGCAACATGGTCACTGGCTGCTGTTTCATGGACTTCTTTAATTTCGTAGCAAAAAGATGTGCAAAACGATAAGCCAAATTGATGCTCTCTCAGACCAATGCCGTATTTTCTTGCCTAAGAGGCAATCTTTAAACTTATCACTTGATCGTGTATTTTTCAAAACAACCTGTTCAGGGCTGTCATTACGTCTTGAAGCGGCAGGTACATTGGAAGTCATCAACGATAACAGGGAAATACATAGCTAACAAAATTTTATGATGACACTAATCGACATTTTCACCAGTAAGATCAAGTGAACTCAGCTGTAACAGGTGTTACGTGTTAAGTCCCTTAATGACAGCCCTGCTTTTCATTAAAAACTTGGCTGATCACGCTAACGGTGTGATGAGATGTGAGAGCATTGTCTTTCCATGCTTGATATGTCAATATTGCTATGGATAATTTTACAGGCCGTCAGGTGAGTATAGTTGGGGAAATCATTTACAGTAAATATCCCAGGTGGTATTTATACCAAATATCATATACAAATTGTAACGTATTTCGTCGTGCCGTGAATAATAACTGACCGTCAACTCAACATAATATTATATTGTAAACACAACCAGCCCATACATGTGCAATATGCAAATTAGCTAACGCCCAACGAGGCAAATACACCACACAAATCATGTCATTACTTGTTTATACCATCAGCTTGGTAAAGGTAAAGTCTGCTTACGAGCCTGAAGGCCCATCAGGCTGGCGCTTATCTCTGGTTTCCTTAGCATGAAGCAACTAGGAGTATTTCTACTCCCCCCTGGATGGGATGCTAGTCCATCGCAGGGTTACCCCCCAGCATTTCGCCGGTACCCATTTATACACCTGGATGGAGAGAGGCACTGTGAGAGTAAAATGTCTTGCCCAAGAACTCAACACGATGTCCCAGCCAGGACCCAAACCTGGACCACTTGATCTGGAGTCGAGTACTCTAACCATGAGGCCACCGCGCCTCCCACATACCTTCACCATACCATCAGCTTGCTTGTAATTTTCTCATCATTTGTTAAGTATTTCAAGTATAGCTGAAATACCACCACTCCCAGCCAGTCAACTTTGCAGAAATCAGGTAGTAGTATAAAAGAATAATCCACACAAGTGCTTAGAACAGTTACTTTATCTCATTCATGAGTCTTTCTTTTCTTTCTTCTTTAGCCCTTGAAGCATTCAGTGAAAGTGTCATCTCTCTCAATGTCCTTAAACGATTGATCAGCCAGCCTAATGTTGTCCATGAACTGAAACTGCAAGATGCAGATGACAGCAAGTTTCAAAGCTACCTGTACAGGAAGGGCATAGCAGCTGATTACTTCACCTTAATCATCCAAGGGAAAGTTGAAGTCATCGTGGGACAAGAGGCTCTCACTTTTGACGAAGGTCCATTTTCAAGCTTTGGCACAAATGCACTGGTGATGTCCCTCAGTAGTTCCAACTGCAACCTCAAAGGAGGGCTTCAGTACATCCCTGACTTTACTGTTCGTGCGGTCACAGATATCATGTACCTCCAAATACCCAGAGCCTTGTACAAGAGGGCAGTGCAAACCACCCTAATGGAACGAGAGCAAGATACCAGCAGCATCGATGGACTTGTTCAAGATCGTTCAGCCATGTCTAATGGTCCAGAAGTTAATCATAAGAGTGTTTACTTGGAATCCACGTGCTAGTAGATAAGCAGTATCTGCTTTGATGTTGAAGTACACTGGCATACTTCTGTCAAATGTGCATGAATTTGAGACAAAATTGTTTTTTTGTTGCCTGAAAAACAAGTTTAATTGAAATTCAAGAAATTATTGTAGAATTTTGATATTGCCAAGGATGGCCAGTTGATAAGATTTTTATCATAGTTTTCCTTAGACACTGCAACTAGTGCTTCACTTTGTCAAAACATTAACATGGTTTCGTTAAAATTGAAGTGGTAAAAGTGACAGTATACTGGGTTCTATGTATCCATCAAACATACCCTTTAGTAGGTTGATTGTTTATGTTTGGGTCATACCAGTTCTCTAATAGACTAAATACTGTAAACAGGGTAACTCCTTCCGCAAGTGTTTTTACTGTGTTACGCGCGTACGTGCATTTCTACTCTATTCTCCGTGATGGCTTTAAGGGGGCGCAGAAACGTCAAGGAGTAATTGCCTGTCTTTCCTTTAGCAAATATGTGAAACCAAAAGATATAATGCTAGGTGGAATTTTTTCGATTCTCACTGGGGGCCATCATGTACAAACGCCCCTTTAAGTTGGAAATCTCCGTGCGTCTATTAAGCCATAGGAGATTCTTATTTGCATAACTTTTAAAATACCGTTTTGGTATTAATAGGCTCGTTTTACCCCGTTTATTCCTCACTGTGGTTTTAAACGAACGTCAGACGTTCGTCCATCCCCCCTCCCCGCAACGATGGTCAGCATGTTTCCTTGGCTCGCCTCCGGACTCTTCTCCTCCCATAACGTCTCTCTGCCTGGGGCGTTTGGGAGTGGGCACTCCCGGTGAGAATTTATTGCTGTTGGGGAAATGAAGGAACGGCAAAATAATTTCATCTTTCAGCAGATTATTTAATTTGTTGTTTGCGTTGGTAAGGTTGCAACAGATCAGGGGGGGGGGGATGTGAAAGACAAAGTTCGCAAGCAGATCAACGGAACACTACTGCAGCTTTCTCATTTTTGGAACACCAGCATTTTAATGTCACAAAAAAAATCACCGTCCATTGAAAAGTTCATGATTGGCTTTTTTACGTTGACCGCAAAGGATGAACGTGTAGTGGCGAGGTCGCGTTAAGAACATAATCAGAGATCTTCTGTGCAATGGATTGAAACGGGACCAGACATTGTGCGCGCGATTAAAATAGGATTTCTTTTATCTACAACAAACCAGGTTTGTAGCCATTATGAGGAGGGCCGAGACACTCGCCGCGGCAGAAATATCCGATTTGTATGGGCTTTTCTGGGCAAAATAATTAGGGTAGTTTGAGCCCACAGAGCAAAAAGCGGTTTCCACTATAATGCAGCCTCGCTTCTGGGTGATTTCCCGCCATTTGTGGTGACGCGTCAATTTCGTACCCAGAGTCCTCGGGCTCTTTAGTCAGCGGGTGGGTGCCTGGGGAGACTCTGGGATAATCGAAAACATTCGAATTTTTTGATTGGCTGGTACTTTACAACTTTAAAAGAAACCGTCCCAGATTTTGTGGGAAAATGGCGGCCATTATCCCAGAGTTTCTCCGGGCGCCCACCCGCTGACCAAAGAGCCCGAGGACTCTAGGTACGAGATTGGTGACGCGTCGGTGACACGCGCTTCTTCCGGCGATGTTTCTCGCGGCACAGAACATTGGCCAAAATCTCTAGGAAGCCGTGAGTATCAATATAAATCATTGTCACGTTGATAAAAGGTTTCAGTGGGTTTTTTTCCTAGCCATAAATCGAAATGTAAGAGTATGTAAGAGTTTGGAGTTCACTTTCAGTGGAGTCTGGCACTTCCAAACTCGTCTCCAGTGATGAAAACGTCCTCGTCGACGCTGAAACCACCTCCCAAAAGAAGCTGCTTTTGCTTGCAGATTAGCAAGATTAGAAATACGTATAAATAGTTTATGATACTGAAGACACTTAACTCATTTGCTGCCGTCAACTTGATCGTTGACCCTTGCCTTGCACCACGGGGCAACAAGGGACGAAACGGGTCATTTTCAAGTTGTGTTAAAGTGCAGAAAAACGCGGGCTCATCTTTCCCCTCGTGAAAAAAACTGATAAGGAAGCTCGGGTATCCTTATATCTATTCCATGGTGTTATTTATTGTATCTACTACTTCAGACATTATTTCTTACGTTGTATTTCAAGTGTAAATACAATGTAGTCAGGTTAGCTGGGTCATCTTAATTAATTTTGTCCCCAAGTTTACTGTGCTGTTCAGTATGATCCCCCTCGGGGAGGGAGAACCCGGGCCCGTACTTATGCACTCCTGTGTCAGTACATCATTTCAAACGTAGACTATACAGCTCTCCGTCACCTGTAAATTTTATTCATGATTTTTTTAAATTCGCTCCATGATACTGGAGGGATTTCTTGTGTAGCTCATGCAGTCACGTACGTATACTGCTTGAGAGTCCTTCGCTAAGCGATGATACCTGAATAATTTATAGGTGTCCGTTAGACCATTCGACTTTTGCCTACGACTGTGCGGCGTCTACAAGTAGCGCGCGATGCTCTCAACATGCAGAAAACGCAGAGCAGGAGCAACTCCTGTCCTTTTTCGTACGATTGTGAGGGCATATTTCTTTTACATCTTATGAGATTTTTACAGTGCGCAACAATGGCAAGTAAATTGTAGGTAGCAGGTCTTGCCGCAAGCATATCTGTGGACCTTAAAAGAACATGCACTTGGCAATCTTCACCATTCTTCAAGCCCTTGTTTCGTTGTTGATGTAACCAGTAAGGGTATTACCATTAGTTCCCTGTGCGATAACGTAGCCGGTTGATCTTGTACGAGTTCGATCGCCACTTTCGTTCTTATCGCCCTCAACGGAAACAGAAGACTCCTTCAGAGAGGCAAAATTCTGGGAAGGTATTGTGCGACCTTTAGAAGGCTGAGACAAGTTGGTCATTTGTTTCTTTCCGCAGGAAAATAGGATACGGGTGAACGCCCGCCGAAAATCAGTATTACGATGGGTGTATATGATCGGGTTCACCACAGATCCACTATAATGCATCCATTTAGTCAAAGGCACAATAATCTCGTAGTTCACTTTACACGTCGTGCAGTAAGTAGAAATTAACAGCATGGTAAAGAAGGGAAGCCAAGCAATCACAAATGCGCCGATGACAACGGCCAAAGTCACTGCAATGCGTATTTCCCGCGCGAGTGATCGCGAACGTCTCGCACGTTCTCTCGTCTGCGCCACCTTGTAAATCACTGAGTACGCCATAAGTATAACAAACAAAGGGAAGAAAAAGCTCATAGTGCTTACAAACAGTGGGTACCATTTATGATAGGATCCACTCTCGAGATTGATGCACGCTACCACAAAAGCGTATATCCATGCGCAAACGATGGTTATGCTGATAGTTGTCCGTGACAAGTTGCGATGAATTGCGGGTTCCGTTACTGAAATGCAACGCTCCAAGCTGATCATGACCAGATTAATAATAGATGCTGTTCCACACAGAATGTCATAAGTGATGTAGACTTTGTATGCAACATTGCTTGATCCAGGCATTACTGCTGAGCGTAAAAAAAAAGGAAAGGATGCAAATTCGGAAATCTGGGTTCCAGAAAGGATAAAAAAACAACAGCAACCTCGTTCCCAGGGCTTCCCCCTTCTCGGTGGGGAAAAGCCCCGGGAACGAGGTTGAAGACAACAACAGTTAAGCTGTTTGGGCGCAGCAGGTTTTGCTGGTCTCTCACAACCTTTCGAACCATGATGCCCCGTCCTTACTATCTCTTAGGATGATTAACTTCTGCCTGGGCTTCCTTCGATAAACTTGACAAGTTTTTCCTTGTTTTATTTTCTTCAGTTTATCGGTTTAGCTTTGTTTTCTTTGTTTCAAGTCATCCTTGAGTTTCACAGGTTCTTGCACCGAAAATTAGCCGAATTTCTCGATTGCCTAGCTGTTTTAGACAGATCCGTAAGTCCATTTTAATGTAAGGCCCTGGTCAAACGGACTCGCAAGTAGCCACAAGTTGAACTTGCGTAGAGACTTTCGTTGGGTGGCCAAACGGACTCGCAAGTTCCCTTGCAAGTACACGCAAGTCGCAGAAAAAGACCATTTCGAGGCTACCGACTTAGTCTCGCGCGGCCAAAATGTAGCTATAACAACGAATTGACGTCAACCAACTTGCGTTGGCCAATCGGTGAAAAACTTGCGTCGACTTGCGGGAAAATTTGATCTCGACCAAATCGCAAGTCAACGCAAGTGCACGCAAGCACTGGCCAAACGGAGTCGCAAGTAGACACAAGTTCACAACTCACGGTTCAACATTGTGCAACATTTGTTGCTCAACAAATGTTGAACGATGTTGCAGCAACGTTTTGAATGGAAAAGAGCTTGTCTCTATTTTAGTTCAGCTACATTCAACATGGCATGACACACCGTTCAACGTTAGTTGGGCAAGACCTGCAACATCTGTTGATCAACAAATGTTGAACCGTCTGATCTATAATGTATAATAATTTATTCAGAGTTGAGTTGTCAGACCTCACTCCCACGCAGTGAGAAAAATTTGTTTTTCTCTCTGTAAAGAGAGGCATGGGACTTCTCGAAACGATGATCTATGTTAAAGTCTGGGCTATTCTTACAGTTTTATGACTAATTTTTGTTCTCAGTCAGCTTATGAAGACTGAAAAATAAACGTCGCCGTCGCTCAGATGACCGTTCATGTTGATATATTGCCAAGTCCGCCACTACCATTTCAAGTAAACATTTTGAACGTTTAGAATCCGAATATGCCTTGTGACACAGGCTAAACGTGACTCTTCCATTGAAGCAGTCTCGAGCTAGAACGAGAATGTGAAAACTAGACGCAGGAAATCAGAGGAAAATCTTTCTGATAAAGGGTGTTCAGTTTCACAATTCCTAGTGTTGTATGTCCGGCAGAAAGTGGTATATTGTGTATTATATCAAATCTCGATTGATATGTTTGTCTTCGACGTACTTACGACGAAAAAATTCAACAACTCTCGGATGAAAGCTTAATCCTTATTATTAAAATATCGAAGAGCCTTCCGCAATGAGTAGAGCTTAATAATAAACCTTTTATAATAAATTCCGTTGTGGGGTTGGAAGATTGGTCGGCCGGAAATCAGCTCGATCTATTTCATCTACTTACGAATGTGTAAGCCGTCCCGCGGCGAAGTTGTTTTTATTTACAAATGAATTGTCTTAGTTCCGAGACTTGAATCCCGACGATAGGGCTGATAATCAATGTTTTTCTTTGTCACGCGACGAGCAGATAATGGCATTTGGCCGAGGTCGTCGGGGAAGTAAAAGGCGCAAAGAACCTGAAGCGATCAGAACGGGAATTCTGCAAATTCAGCGCCATAACCACTGGGCCACGCCGTGTCATTGTCGTTGTTTCTTTCCTTCCTTCCTCTAACAACTTCGTTTCAAAGCTTATTAGTCTCCTTCGCAGCCGTTTTTTGGGATATCACCCAACGCTCCCCCCAGCTTAATATTGGCCAAGGTACCGATGGCTCATTTGGTCAGGTAATGGTTGAGAAGATTTTGGTAGGAATAAAGTAGAATTCAAGTCATCATATGCAATCGGCTGAAACCCCGGCCCCTCTCGTGGGACCCGATAAACGCTGGACTGTTCATATAAAAACGATGCGGGTGAGCAAAGTCCGCAATCAGCGCAATGGGCTCTCGAGGTATCACTCAACATCCGGCGTGTTCGTTAAACAATTTTCAAAATAAACCAGAAGTTCAGTCTGCCGATTTTTCGAATTTGCATGATTTTTCGATCGACAGAAACGCCTTTCATGTCACGAGTCCAAGTCGCGCGAAAAGAAACTTTGCAGATAATCATCGTAAAATGAAAACCAGGGCATTAAGTTGTTTTTGTAAAAACCAAAACTTTGTTTTTCAATAACGGCTTAAACTTTGCTGACCCGAAGGTCAAACCGACCATCATGTTATCTGATTGCACATTTTTAGTTTGATAATAAAATTCTTTTAAGGAAGATGCCCAACATCAGTCTGTGAGTGAAACTTAACAAAGGAAATATTCGAAACTATTACACTCCCTTTCTTCCTGTCTTTGTTTATAGTCCATTTAATTTCCCTGACCTTTGCTGGCGCTATTTAGCCTTTGTTATTTTTGTTTAATCATCTAGCAATAAATTATTTATCTCACCCAGTCTAAAATAGACCCAATAAGGTACTGAAAAGACTCCGACCATGATATCCGCCACGGCAAGCGAAACTATGTAGTAGTTTGTTTTTGTCCTCAGCCTTCGAGTTTTGTAGATCGCCGTACAAACCAGAGTATTTCCCGCCAAAATAAGCAGACTGAGTACCACGAAGAAGAGAGACTCTATAATCAAGCCAGTGCTTGTTGCTGGAGGAGGTGTTGTGGTGTTATTTCCGCTGTTTCGTGGCATTGCATAAATTCATCAAGCCTGTTAAAGAGAAGAAAAGAGAAGAGAAGAAGAAAACCCCAATTGAGCGCAACGGGTTTGTTTCGAACCTAATCCACGATCTATTCTCAATCACTGATTCTCGGCAACTCTATTGCTAGCCATCTCCGACAACGCAGAAAAAAAAAACATGTTCAAGAGGTGTAATCTGACACAGCAGGCCTCTTCAAATCGGTTTACCTTACACCAGTTGAAGCGTAGAGTATGTCGCCCGATTTTCAGGACTTACAAGGGTAAATCTGCGAAGTACAGGCAACCAATGTAAACCTCAACATCTCCAACGTGTATGCTGCGCGTAAGCAACTCCTGCTAAGCAAATACTACGGAAGCTTGTGTTTTCTCTTCGCTGACACGTGTCTGTCAACTATGCGACAGTTTCTTAAACATGATTTCTTCATCTTTGCTGGAGAGGAAATTCTATGGATAACACTTTCGGCTTAGAAGTCAACAAACCAACAGACGAACTACCGATCAATTATGCACCTCCCGTACTCCTATTTTTATATTTTGCTTTGTTGTTTCTCACACCATCCATCCGGCGACCGTCGATCGATTAAGCGCAACGGCGTGTCTCGTTGAAAGCGCCAATCAGAATTAGAACTAAGGTGGTCTGAGATTTGACCGCGTCAAAAGTCGCGGACGGATAACTGTTTCCCTCTAACATAGCGTCAACAAATTTATTTTTACAGCAAGATACGTGGTACTTCCTGCTGAGTCGTCCTCTAGAACTTACTTCAGCTCCAATCTGTCAAGACTTCATGCAGTGAATTTATAGAACCGAAAAACTTCCGATTTAAAGGCAGAATACTCTTCCACTGAAATTGTTTCCAATTGCTGCAGCAGTCGCGCGATTCGAATAAAAATCCGTAAAGGAAATTTTCAGTGGATGAGAAGCTTAGTTCCTCGATCATTTACTATGAACGGAACGTAACTTCAGCGGAATGGTTCGAATCCCGCAAGTCATATATAGTGGGACTATATAAGCTTTACACTTTTAACAGGCAGTAAAAAACTCACCGATACCTTCTGCACTGCGACCTCTATGAGAGTTCTGAGTTTTGTAGTAGACTAAAACTGTAGGTTTTTTTTTTTAAAACAAAATTAACGAGGCCAGCTGTAACCACAAGTTTGTTTGAGAAAGTTGGTTACGGAGCACCAAACATGAACCGAGATCCTTAAACAAAGAAAACAGACTGCCAGGAAAAAAGAGTGGAAACTGTTTGTCCGCTTTGCGTTGGAAAACCAGTCGCATCTTCATAACTATCGTGAAACTAGGCAAGGCAGGATGTTGCGTCTACGGAAAGCCACGCAGTCTGGTCAAGGATAGGATAATTTATGTACTAAACCAATCACAACAAGACTGAATTACAAAAAATTGAATGATATTAACTGTTACGGAACTGGTTTGCGACAAAATCTCAGGGCCTTTCTGCGCATTTCCTGACTCTTGGAGGATATTTTGTCGGACCGTTCGGCATTTCAGTGAAATTCATCTGTCGTGATCCTATATTATCATTGCTATTGTCATTGATTTGAAGTTGGGATGATCCTCGCAGCTAAGGAAGCAACTGAAGCAGTCGCGAAGAAGCTTGACGATTTCATTATCAAAGACACCATATATTGTTTGTTTTCCGGAGGTACGCACGTACGTACGTGCATTTATTGTCGCTACGCCCCTGACATTTAAAAGGGTGCTTTCGATTGGGAAATCCGGATTTAGATCTTAAAATCCGGATCTTCGGATTTCCAATCGAACACAAAATCCGAAAACGGATTTCGCCGCCGATTTCATTAATTGAAATCCTTCCCCGACATGGATTCACCTCTCATGGGATATGATTCAAACTCGCACGTGACCACGCGTGGCCGAGGTACTGGAATATTTAACAAAATTATCCGAATCATAAAATACCTTTGGTTTTTCCTGTGCAGCAAAATGCATAAGAGAAACCACGTGGCGGTGATTTAATTGGCTAAGGCAAAACATTACATCATCAGGAGGGACAAGAGTGCGAGGTCATTCTAGGTCATGCACGATTGCACCATTTTTGTTCTGGTTTCATTTGACGATTGCACTATAGCTTGCACTCGCTGCTTTGGATTACTGAGGATGCTGTTTTATATGGTGAATCGCTTTTGTCTTTGGACGGTCAAAATGCATACAAACGCGCATGCCCTTCGCCGTAGACCTATCTCAGTGGTCCGCAAACTCCGAGAGAAATGTCAAGAGAACTCAAACGCGCACATGAACTCAGATGGACTCGGATGCCACTGAAATTACTGAAATGAAGAGGCAGAGATTAACTCTCATGCAAGCAGTGTTACAGACATGGATAGAGAATCAGCTGACATACTTAGGAAAACTTGCTCGAACATATATATAATTGAACATTTACCGAGGTCATCCAGATTACGTGATATTTGTGCCTGGACCCAAACTCTGATGATAACACACACGCACACACCTCATTCAAACCAAAAGCGCTCTATGGCTAACTCCTGTGTTATTTTTAAACGGATGTTAAATCCTGTGAGAAGAGACTCCCATGCCAGTTAAAAGTATTGGTGATTGTTTTGGAGAGTGCTTGCACTAAGGTTTAAATATTCTTCTAATCATGCAATAGCTACTCTAATGTGATTAATCAAAATCCTGCGTCACAAGGTATCCCGAATAAACGCTTACAGAGCGTCTTGTTATTATTCTATGACCGCGCGTTGGATATGAGATGGTTGTAACCAATCTCATCTCCAACAAGCACGAATGGAATAATTGTTTTATTAAGTTTCACTATTAAATTCATTTTTCCCACGGGAAGTTTCGCTACCCGCACACATTTACTTGGCGTAATCAGTTTCCGTATAAAGCCCGCCGCACACCTGAGGAAAGAGCTGAGCAAGAATCCTCGCGAAGCGGTTAGCTCAGCCGTTTCCTCAAGTGTGCGTTGAACTTACGGTGAAATGTTCGCCTCGTGAGGCCGTCAAACTAATATCAAACATGTTTGATATTGGCCTCACGGCCTCGCGAGGCGAAAATCTCACCATAAGTTCACCGCACACTTGAGGAAAAGGCTGAGCCAGCTGCCTCGCGAGGATTTTTGCTCAGCTCTTTCCTCGAGCGTGCGGCGGGCTTTAAGGTGGTACGGGTGTATGAGCTGATAACCGAGGTTGAGTGCACCAATCACAACGCTAGAAACGCAATATCCAAGGTTCCAAACGTAATAATCTCCGGCATTCTAGTGTTCAGGAAATTTGGTCTCGCTTTTCCGCAAATTGCTCCAAGGTACGTGATGTGACTACAAAGAAAAATGCAATGATCTCAGACGGATGACATGCATGGTTCAACGGGCCTTTTCACGGAATTCACGTCAGCCTCTTTTCCGAAGCGAGTCCAGTGCCAAGGTTTTGTGATGATAATTTTCCTTAAAATATTTTGTAGAGTTTAGTGCACGAAGAAAACCAGAGAATATTGTAACCGCACCGTCAGAAGCTTACACCAGCCAGGGTAGAATTGCACCATGCATTCTGCAATATCAATGACCTGTAGCTACCTTGCGGAGCAAAGTTAACCAGTCGGAAAATTATAAGGCCAGTTTCAGTGGAAGCTGCTATTTAGCTAGGAATGGGCATTATGTTGGTTCGTCAGTTTGTCAGTCCGTAAATGCTTGGTCGGCATCGCAAGAACGCACTGTTAAGTGAAAAGTAAATAATTGTCGAGGTGAATGTGCACGCTGTTACCTTAGCTCGGATTTGTCGTGTAGAGTTTGCTTTGAACTGGGCACGAGGACACCAGGCTTCAAGGCGCTGTTACACCAGGCAATTTCTCTTGCAACTTGTCTCGCAATTTTGTTGCCATAAATTTTCCCACGCTGCGAGACAGGTTGCTCGACCGGTGTTAAGCCTGGTTCTCATATGCCGCCGCTATACCTGCGATGACCTGCATTGGGGTCGCCGGATGAATTGATTTTTCGTCCCAGTTGCATCGCAGTGGTGCCCCAGATGTACTTGCGACGTATCCCCGGTAAACACGAAAAAGGGCGCCAAATCAATTGGATGGAATGAATTGTGGGATAAATTTGCTCGCTGGGACATCGCCGACGATCGCCGACTACGTTCTCATATAATATTTTCATCGCCGGGTGTTCCTGAAGAACCGCCGACATGCCTGCGAAGTTGAACTCAAGTCAACTTCGCAGGCATGCCGGCGGTAAAGGCCTGCAGTGATTGTTGTTGCCGCCGGCGTATGTTCTCATATGTCGGAACAGTATCCCAGGCAGTACCGGCGGCTGTGTCGCAGGTAGTTCGGCGGCATATGAGAACCAGGCTTTACACTAGGCAACGTTTCGTGCAACTTGTCTCGCTTTGATGACCACGTGACGTCAAAGGGTCATTTTTCATTCGTTGATGCCGCAAAACGTTGCGACACAAGTTGCAGGGTAGATGTTAAGCCTGGTTCTCATATGCCACCGACCTACTGGGACAACGCTGCAGCGTATGTGATTATTTATCGCCGACACATAATCTGTCCCAGGCATTGACCGCCGGCTTGCCTGCGAAGTTGAGCTGAGTTCAACTTCGCAGGCAAGCCTGCGAAAAATTGCCTAGTGTAACAGCGCCTCGAACCCCACGGGTGAGGTCGAATAAGCCATTTCGGAGTTCTAAAAGACACATGCGCGCGTTGGAATAAATCAAGCATAAGTATATTAAAATACAAAATTCCATAACAAAAGTTTATCCCGACGCGCGCGTATGTTTTTAGAACTCCGAACTGGGACACGTGGGAAGACTAAGCAAGCTGCTCTATGGGATCGAGGAAGACACTCCAGGTGCAAAACTTCCCAGAAATGCACCGGAAGAATGCGAAGTGAAACAACTTCAAAGGTGGCTTATCTTACCTTAGTTGTATACATTTTAAAGGTAGTCCTTTAAATAAGCCTCGTTCGCTTCCTGGTGCTCCCTTACCTTTTTTTTCCTTTAACTTGCAACCTTATATGTAGTGTACGTGGCAAAATAAATACGAATACGAAATGCAAAATGGCTTACATGTCGAGTAGCGAAGAAAACGGGGACACAAAGAGAAGCTTTGGTCCAGACATGACAAAGGAGTCATTAAATAAACTATGTTTTTCAGATTTGGCTCTCGGAGACTGAGAGGGATGGTAGCAGGATCAGATACATTTTCCTTTTCGTCACAACCTTTTAGACTGTGGTTTTCCAAGGAAGTCTCTTTCCGTAGTACTTAGCCTCTATGTTAGGCCGCCCACACCGGTCCGCGGTGTAAGCGCGCGCACACCGCGGACCCGTGTAGTTGTTGTTTTCTTTCGGTTTGCGAACTACGTCTGAAATATGAGCAAGTCGAAAACTGATATCCCTTATCACTCTTAAATTATTTCTGACTATTTCCATCTTATTTTGAACAGCAAGGCCCAGAGGGCTTAAGAAATGTAAACACTACCGCGCGTTATTTTATTCAAATAGAATAAAACAGATGCCACGCAAACCCTTTGAGAAAAGCGTCATTGAAAACAGGAAGAGGAAAGGTATCGTGTCACCGATCAATGTCGTATCAGCTATCATCGAACCGGCACCAATTTGGCACAATTTCTTCAGGAAAATAGAGGCTCGTGAGACTTTGCAAAAAGCTAATTTGATGAACTTAAACTCTGGGAAAGAAAAACAAAAGATAATACCAAATTTCACAATTCTGACTGGAAAAAGAAAACGCTGGAGGCAATTTAGGTTATTATACAGTTGATTTACAGGTGTCATCTCAGACCAGAAACGAACAATCGCGGATTGAAATTTTTATAGTAAGTAACAAGAAGCAAATGGAAAGGAAGTCTTCTACTGATGGCTTGTACAGGTTTTTATGCCGTGTGATAAATACGTAAATACTCAAGGAGTATCGTGTTGTTGTTGTTGTTGTTGTTTTTCTGAGTCGAATCACTGAAGGTGGTGTCCGCATGTGGCTATATATCTGTCGGTACACTTGCCTTGTTTGATGCACAGTAGGTCAAGTTTAAGTATAGCTGAAAGTTAATAGGTCATGTATGCCTACCTATGATAAGCCAGAGCCCTGTTAGACTTTTCAGTGAACGCCGTCTTCTTCGGCCCTGATCCCAACGATGCCTTTTAACACACTGCAACGTCAACAGAACTTCGTTAGCAGGTGTGATCCACTGACCATGCAATTTATTGGAGCGAAGCATTTTATCCAATAAGAGCCGGAACTATTCTGCTCCGTGATGTAAACTGTTTTGTGTTTTATTGCCCTAATACAGAGCAGTGTTTACATGAAATTGTTGTAAAGGCTTGAGGGCAAAGCATCGGCATATAGTTGTGTTGGTAAATATTTATGCGTACTTTGATTTTTTGAAAGTGAAGAATGGCAACATCAGTAAAGAGGTCTAAACAGACTAAACATCGCTTCCAGGTCTTCCAGATTATCTCTGCAGTTTTGCGTTGTTTCCTTGAACAGAGCTATTATCGATGTTCTCGGCCAAATAGCTCAGCGTTCAATATCACCGTGAGTGATCCCTTCTTGGTATCACAGACAAGAAAATGAACGCAAAGGGCAACAATCTATATAATCCAAGATTTAATGCCCGAATAAGTTTTAAATGGCTTGAGGCTTATTGAGGTTTTGTCGCTAGCTTTAGTCGTGGGTGAATTTATGAAGGAAATTAGTTCTCGAATCGAAGCTTAAAGTCAGAAAAAAAGGAACATAACTCACTGATTGAACCTTCACAGAGGCGTGTTGATAACTTTCAACTCTGCGGACGAAAAGCTTATGCGTCACCCACGTTTTTTTTTTCTTACTGGCACTTTGAGTCTGTGGAAAATATCGCCAGGTGTGAACTCTCAAAAATGAAAAATATTGAAGCGCAGCTAGATTTGCTTGTAGTTTTAAATATTTCAGATGAAAGTAAATATATTTTCAATCATCACCCCAGTCTATAGAATGCTAATACATTACACACTATAAAGTGACGATATTCTCGATTCCTCAGTCCTGCCTTTTAAATAGCATTCTAAGTGACAACTTCCATGTTCGGTAAAGTCGCAGTTTGCATCATGACCAGAATCGGGAAAGGGAGGAGCTTTATATTCTAGATAGCTGACCGTTTGTGAGACGGGGAGCACTTGCGAGAAAAAATTGCGAAGTAATATATCAAGTGGCCGGAAAGGGAACACCTTCTGGCGAATTCATCTGTTTATCCAGATAGAGGAGTTGAATTGTACAGCGACAATGAGACGGTTCGCTGTCGGTCTCAAGGCATTTTGAAATGGTTTGATATAATATAATTGTCAGCCGATACAAACCCAGTGAGCATGCAATTCTATAATTATTCTTAAGCCGGGAGAAGTCGGGAGCTTTCAATGATTTATAGAGCTTCCGCAAAGTTGCTCCACATGTTATTTTTGAGTTACGAAATCTTCTAAAATCAGAGTGTTTTTTTGTTGCAGTTTTTTCCTAACAAGGCCCCTTCTCGGAGGATTGTTCAAGTAGCCTTTTAAATTGCTCTTGCGATAGATCCTAAAACATGGGCCTAAAGCAATTTTTCCATTTGCAATAATGTGTGGATCCACTCAAGACAAAATACCACACCGCTTGGCCTACCATGACATACGGCAAACAGCAAATTTCAGCCTGACGTTTGCCGTTTGCCCTAAACGTGATGCTAAATCTCTCTGTTATCTAGTTTTAGAAAGGCTGCTGCATAATTTTGCATTTAGCACAAACAAGCCCTCGTGCGGCTCTTGGTTGCGGAGCAATCAGATGCGTTGTGGTTATCAGGGCCAATCTGATTGGGGTCAGTGGTGGTGGTGGTAGTATAAGTAGTGGCAGTAGCAGTAGCTGGACGTTGGTGATTGGTAGCTATGTAATCAGTTATCTTCCTCGCACTTTTTCGGCCTTCACCTTGCCACACTGAAATGTGCCAGTTATTTTTCTACGAAGCACGAAAGACGACGACGACCGCGAGAACTCAATCTGAAAATATCAGTAAACTCTCCTAATTGTAATTATTTCGCTATTATTTCATATCCTTCAGTTCGGCGTATAAAATGTGCACCAGTTATCCAAAAAGCGCTGGTATGAAAGGAGTGGACATTTGGACAGAAACTTGACAAGTCCTTGTCACGGTCGGGTGCTCAAGTTTGGCTATTTCACGTCGCTGGTAAGCCCCGGCTAAGCGATCAAACATTTTCGTTTGGTCCAACGTCGTGCCAAAGCTGTTAACCAGGGTGGCTCAACGATCAAACGTTTGTTCACAAAATGTTGGGTGAAAATGTTTGATCTAGAGCATACGTCAAAACAGACGGCTAAACGATGAAACCGGCATGTCTATCTAACATGCCGCGATGTGTGAAGAACTGTTTGATCTTTTACAGCCGGCCGGGAGCCTTAGGGGGAGAACGACAAGGCACGAAATGTGTCGCTCTGCACATGCGACTGTTTTCTACCGCGTTCTCGCTCTCATCGACGTCGTCGTTTCTCGGTACGAGCTAGTAGCCGCCAGTTCAACAGTTTTGCCGTCAAAAAGCTCAATCATGATCGCAAAAAGGAACAAAGGAACTGCAAAAAGGAACTAACAACCGCTGAAATCAGGTGAAACTAACCCATTTGAAAGAACTTTGGGTATCAAAAGTAGTTTGTGTTCCTACTATTCAGCCAATTTTCTAGCTTTTTTGTCTGCTTGAACCATTCAGTGACGCAAACAGGTCTCACTCAAAACTCTCATCACACCGTGCTAGCAGTCCGTCCTCGTCCAACCTTGTTGGATAGTTTTTCCAGGGCTTTAAGTTCGGCTTTATATCAGATGATGGTAGTCTCGTGCACCAGCAGTTTAAATTGTCTTGCAAAAGTGATAAATTTAGCTATAAAAAATTGCGAAAAAACTTAACACTCAGAGTGACTCCATCAGTGCTAAACTCTTTGTTTTGCTTGTAGCATATTTTTATGTTACTTTTTTTCTTAATGAACTATTGTTTTTTTTTGTATTTATAGAATATTCACACTGTCTCTTTTTCACTTGATAATGACGTCCGAGAACGTCGAAACGTCGTGTATTTTTTAGCCGTGTATTTTTAACTGTTTTTACGAAATTTCCTAAATGTTTTTAAGAAAAGTTTTTTTCGCAATTTTTTATAGCTAAGTGTTTCGAAAAGTGGCTTTTTTTTAAAAGTGATAAAATGGAACAAAATTTAGGGTCTAGAATTCATTTAGAGTCTAAAAGTGTGAAACTGGGCAAAGATGTAATATTTCAGGAGGAAAAAATGCCCATTGTCATGCCATAATAGAATGGCGTACTCATTGAGATTTCAACCACAGCCATAAATCACATCAAGGGTTCAGAGCGGATATTACTGAAACCATGGTTTGTGGAGTGTCAGGGACCCTAAAGAACGACAACGTCCACGAGAATGAGATCGCCACGGGAAAACATGCAATGCATAACTCCTTCGGTATATAAACCGTGTGCCAACTGTCCAGGAACTAAACTGGCATAAACGACGTTGATATTAAAGTGAGAACTGAATTGAAACTGATTATCGTCGCGTGCTCGCGTATTCCACGAAATTTAAATTTGGTCATTTCACGACGTTGTTTTGGAGAGGGCGTCAAAAAAATATAGGAGAATGTCAAAAGCACTTGCAGAGCTATTGTTTTGGTTCATTGAACCTGTTGTATTTTGTCTTTGTCGTCCTCGTCGATTATTTTTCGTTTTATTTTAACCGCAGTTTCCTTGACAATGGAAATGTAAGGAGAAATCAAATATACATCATGGATTGCTGCGGCACCGGTGCGGCAAGTAAGTTATGCCGGATAATTTTGTTCACAACAATAACGAAAACGATGATGATCAAGGTTTTATGACAACGCAGTTTTTGTCATGGCTTTTGCCACCAGAAAAAGAAAGTCGGGAAAATAGAAAATCTGTATTGTCCGCACATTTGAAGACGTTTGTATTCCAAATACATTCACAAAAGTACATGTTCACCGTAACATAAATGATCAGCGTGGTTCATTTAACAGTAATTTTAAGTTTTAATACTTAATAGACTTAAACCTAAGGTTAGTCGTTGCAGCTAGCTACATCGAAAGACTGAGGTGAGATCAAGCTGTATTATTCAGTCGTTGTCTAAATGCGTTTTGACACGTTCAACAACGGCAGCTTTTACATTCTGGTAAGCTCCTGCACTTTGTTCTTGAGTAAAAAAAAAAAACAACTTACCCTTATGGTAAATTGAAGAAATCATGTCTTCACATAGGCAAACTGTGGATAATTTCCGAGATTCTGCTGTTGTTTTCGCCAAGTTTACGACCTTGTTTACGTACAGTTCCTGAAAACAAAGCCGTATACTACCTCAGTGTCTATTATACGCTGCATGCAAATTTCAATACGTATTGAACAGAATACTGATTAAATTTTCACCGCTTTCATGACATACACAAAGAAACCAATGGATAACATGAACAGTTATCTGTAAAACATTCATCATGACTACATTCAGTTGTAATCGGCATGACGAGGACGGTAAGATTCAAACTGACCACGTGTTAAGGCAAAACTGACCAAAACTTGACTCACCTATAATATTCTTCTCTTCTATTGGAGTCGAATGTAAAGAAACACTGAGCTACCGTGACCAGGGAACAGTGTCGGTCATCAAAGAGTGGCTAATGCTATCTAAGATTACATCTGGGAGATGAGGTGAAACAAGTTCTGTTCCTCAAATAAAATGTTTGCATGAGAACGAATTGTAACTGTAAGGTAAAATTGTATCCGGTTATATTTTTAGGCCTTTTGATCAAGGGGCAAAATATTCGACCGTTCATTAAAGTGTTCCCTGTCCGTTGAAGCAAAGTACTGCCGAGACCGTTGAGTCAAACTTTTTGTTTGGGTTTTTACGACAGTGTTTGACGCAAGGGTCAAGTGTCCACTCGTTTACACTAAGCATCCCATCTTTAGGTCAAAGTATGCCATAATTTCAGCAAAGTCTGGCCGCTAACCTCGCCAGCAATCACTGATTAAGACCCTTCATTTTAACGCAAGCCTGATGAACAAAAACAAGTGGTAAATTACTGAAAACAATGGGAGGGGGAGATTGCGTCTAATTTACGTCACAGGTATTACGTACTATATCTTTTTTTAGAGCTATTGAAAAACTTGTCAACGAAACAGAAAAACAGAAAACAACAAGTAAACCGTTCCTTACGTTACGTTACTGAAACAATGAAACTTTCAGTGAAACTTGGCTTGTAACCACAGCAGCTGGTAGCAAAGCGATGGAAATCTCAATAAGAATTACTCCGTTTCATTGGGTCGAACATGATTCAGGTGGTATGTTAGGAACTCTGCAAAGAATTTGAGCCCACTGTTTACAATGCAAGAAATCAATTGCGCGTGAATTATGCTTAACCAACCTGTACATGAACGACTTATCAATCATAAGCTTGATTGACAAGAAAACTATGCCGGTGTGATTAGTGGGATACCAGCGCAATAGAGGAATGCTAATCCGCCGATCCGTTAGGATTTAATAACGAAATCCATCGAGCCGTTTAAAAAAACTTGAGTCCTTACATCCGAATCCGCTAAATATTATTCACGTAAATTTGTGAGAGAGCCACGATCCGAACGTTATTACAGGCAAAATCCATAATCCGGGCCAAACAGAAGGATGAATCCGCAATCCGCTGGAATTGCAGAATCCGAAAATCCGTTGACATTTCGCGATGAATCTGAAATCCGGGCAAAAATCTTTCCAAAATCCGCCCATCCGTTGGCCTATTCACCCCCCTCAGAAAAGTTCTGTGCCTCTTACGGTGGCTCACTGTGCCACACTTGCAAAGTAAGCAATGAAAGCACAAGCGAAATGAAGAAGTACTGTGCCTTCGTATGCCACTTTGTGCCTTTGCTTATCGCATTTGTAAACACCCTTGTTCTTATGCACTCGCTTGCATGTGCTTATTTTTGTGTTGCGGGTGTAAGTCAGCCTTTGTGGAACAACGTTGTCTGCATGTTGACGCACGAATTTGTTTTCTTCTTGAGGTGGCTTACTACAGTTTTGTGGGTTAGAAGAAGATCATAATGCAAAACAACTGTATAGCTCTCTAAGTTGCTTGTTACGATACTCTAAATACAATATAGATAATTTTGAGTTAGGAATTGAATCATAAGTAATCGGATGTCAAAAATAGAGGAAAAAGAGAGCTCAGCTGGGAACGGGAAACCAGAACTTTTAAGGCTTTTTAAAGCTTTAAGGGTTCTTGTAGAAACCATGCTTAAATTTTGCCAGTGGGTAGATTACTCGAAAACGGTACCATAACATTTTTTAAAGATTTTGTGCAATTTTAAGAAGATGCAAAATTTAGCATTTTTCTATTTTGCCAAAATTATGCTTGACAGATTTTTGTGTGTTCCTCCGCAAATGCTTCTCTTTGGTCAGTTTTTTGAGATAGGGTTCGTACGGCTCGATTAAAATAATTGTAGTTTCCAGTCCCCCGCGGAGCTCTCGCTCTTCTATTTTTGACATTTTCTGAGTACCTACGATTCAATTTATCAACTCAAAGCTTTCCGTATTGTACTTAGAGTAATTATAACACACAATTTCGAAAGCTATTCAGGTGTTTTACATAAGTTTGGTTGAAGATTTTTCCCCAGCCCACGAAACTGTATTAAGCCACCTTATCTTTTTACGCTTTTTCTCTCTTGCGCGCATGCGAAAAACAGGTTGCCTGATAAAGCTTTTAAGTTACAAATGAAAAGAAAGCACTGCAGTATTTTTGAAGTAAAATATCCTCTTGCTGTGACTACAATTTCATTTAGTCATTTGCTGGTACAATTGTTGTTTCGTATGTACATGTAGGCTTTAGCGTTTCGTGCAATTTTAAATTTGAAGGCAAATCCCCTCTTGACGTAAGGATTAGATTGTTTAACGTTAATGTCATGCTTAATGCAATTCTTAACAGAAGACTTTACTGCTGCCGCTGTTTTCATTGGACGAGATGACACTATCGTAGCAACAGCGAAGTAGCAATTACGGTGTACTAATGCAATATCTTCCACTCTTAGTTCATTTACATGGGAAGCTGAAAAAGAGAGTGTTGAATGAATGGTAATTAAAGTGATTGATGGCTTCCGGCCTTGCGACCCGATTCACACTGAGAAAAGAAAGTTGTTAACGGGAAGAACTCATCATTTTAAAAATGACTGTTGTTTAAAACAGGTTGGCGAGTCTGCAAAGCGAATCGCATGTAGGAAACGTACCTGGGAAACGTTTGTCATTTTTTCTTTAAAGTCTATATTACATTTGTCACGGTAGTGTTAAGTTCTCGGTGCCGGTAACTGAGCGAAATGTGTCTAAAATCTCTCGGCTTCGTTTATGAAGGAAATAAGTAAATGTTGCTGCAGAAACAAACAACAACAAGAAAGGTCTTTAAAACTGTAAATGTCAGTACCATAAATCAAACCTAAAATTACGAGAAATGTTACCTATAAGCGATTTCAGTTCATAAGCTTCTCGAATTATCGACGACCGAAAAACGGAAGGAATTCCTGAAAAATTAGAATTCAGTCTGAACATTGAGAAAATAATCATCAAAATTATCGAACAGACTCTTCCTGTTTTTTTTTCTCTCCCTCTCCCTCTCTTGCTCTCTCTCTCTTTTTTGAGTATGTGAAAAAAAATCTCTCCAATTTACTTTCACTGGACGAAAAAAGAACGTACGGCCTTTCACGCCGAAACTTAAACATTGATTCATTCTCTTAAGCCGGGTTTGCAAACTTGAAATATCTTTTTCACATCCCTATTAAAATAACCGGCTTGTAAATCAATGTCTTGTTATACGAAATGGCAAGGAGACTGTCTGGAGTTTAGTGCAATATTTTTGGTTATAACTGAATGATCTTAAATATTAAACTCTCCCAAACCTGTGATAGACAGATGTAATGTTTGAGCCAACACAACTTAATCCTGCCACACGGTTGCTTCGCAGCAAGTCGTCGAGTCCCTGAGAAGAGTCAGGTAACCGGCGCTGCGATAAACGGGTCTAACTGAATGGAAATTGTTTTGACAGATCACTTCGGGGTCAGTTAAATGTATATAATCAGATTCAATTAAGTTGGCCATTCCCCGTATGTTGTTTTTCTCCGATTTTATGGTTTCATTTGGGAACAAAACAATTTAAATATCAAAAGGACTCAATTTATAGGTCGACGGCTCGGTTGAAATTTAAATTTGAGTTACAGTATCTGAAAGAGTGTAATGTTGGCGCGATTGGCATAAATATACATGCCAAAATGATAAAGTGTATGAACGAAAAAGAAAATAAAGAAAAAAGAAAAGTAAAGAGGATTAACGCTTAAGAATTTAATACCTGACTAAAAAAATATCATCCGACAGTTTATGGTATAAATTTTTATTGATGTTTGCTCCTTATTAAACCAAACCATGGCTATGCATGTAGATCAGTGTTTGCAGTTTAAATATTGCATGTATGAAGATTTAACTGGATGCCTAAAAGTTTTCAAGGTCTTCCTTTTAAAAGGACTTAATTTCAACAACACCCAGAGTACTAATATTGTACAAGGTAAAGCTAAATGATTACATTTACATGGGAAATTCACTGGCTGGATTGGTAATGAACCATTCATTTTAGCACCTATCCTCTAATACGTATTTTCTTCTCCCTGTTTTCAGTATCTACCGATCTTTCCATTGGTTTTCCCATCGGGAAATATAATAAAGGCCATTAGAGGAGCTGATAAATACTTACTCGGGATAAATTGTATTCATTGATAAATGTCTTCATACGACAACCCAGACAGGGCAGCCTCATGCATATATATATATACATATATATATGCAGTATTTATACTAAGGAGTATAAATTCAATGCCAAAAACCGAGATGACGCTATTAAAGATTAACAGAGGTGTCTTTTTCACACTTAAAGAAAGCAAATACGGTGTGCTTGTCACAAACGAGATCAACTGCATATTTATGTCATAGATGCAGTACACTAAAGATTAGTATTAACTTCCTTACCGGCTTTTATAACTGTTGGACACCTTACTATCACATACACAATGGAGGAAGCTTTGCACGTGGCTTCCTCGTGGAGCCTTCCAAAATAGCGGCACGAGAAAGAAGAGAACTGAACAAAATTGAGCCTTAGTTGTTTTGAGCTTTCCAGTCTATGAAAGCAGATACCACGCAGCTGTTTACGACCTCTAATTTCATTGGATCCGTTTAGGACGCAGCTCTATTGTTTTTAGGGTTAGGGTTAATTTATTTCAACGAGTGATTCTGCGTATATTACATTCCGCATAATTATGCCATTCCACAAACTCATTCCTCCTTGTACCCTCACCGTATAGCGAAAGCGTCTTAATAAGATAATCAAATTACAATGTTAACTATAACTACAGATTAAATATATACATACATATATTACATATATTTAATTGTATATATTTCATTTATATATATAAATTAAATTAAGACAACGATTGCAAATATTGCTGAATTATTACTCTGAAGAAGTCACTGAAATCAATATCAATTTGTCTCTTACTTCAAAGCATGATGGGATGAATAGTACTTGTTAAAGGCTAATAAAATGGTCACTGGAATTCATGAGTTGTGGTATTAAAGTTTCACTTCATAATTTTCGTATAGCTGGAATGTTGGCTGCAGTTTTAGAAAAGAACACATTTCTTATCAAGGAATAGTTTGTACAGCCTAGCAAGAGATGAGATTCGTCCTCAATTTCATTACCACTGCAAAGAGTGCATATTCTTGCATTGCGAGGGATTTTGTCGTATCTACCTGTTTCAATACGAAGTTTGTGACAGCTTATTCTGAGTTTTCCTAAAGCTTTCCTGGAAGGGTCCTTTTCTCGTTGAATCTAAGTAAGCAGGGACTAATTCTTTTTGATTGTGTGATAAGCCAGTATCATGTGAAGACATGTGAAGCCACTATAAACCATATGGAAGACACACTTGTATACTTACTGTACGTGATTGTATACTCCTCTAATCAAGACACAGTGTTAACCAATGGAAATGAAAGAGCTGTGGAAAGGACGCTAAGGATTTGTCACTCATCGTCCCAGAGTCAACTCTTCGTTTTCCCTCGCTGCCAGCCTGGGCATGGGGGTTTGGGACGTTTGAGAATTTCGGGAGGTTCGGGGGAGGGGAGGGGGGCTTGGTATCTAAATGCAAGGGAAAATCGCAGCCGATGATGCATGACCGACATAATTGTCATAAATACAACGCTCCAGGCCAAGAGTCTGGCGGAGGAACCGTTAAGAGCTGTGGATTTTTTTCCTTCACCCGACTTTTCTCTTCGTAGCTCCAGTTCTCGCCAAAATAACTAATTCTGTTGCCGGGAGAGAAAGGCCGCTAATCCAGTCCGTTATTTTACGGTCAATTTGTGGGACAGACGGCAAAAAATAAAAACAATCGAAAGGTTTTCGCAAGCTCTCTGTCACTTTCACCAATTGGTCCATCTTACTCAGTGAAATATTTCACTACCCGGCGTGTTTGTGAGCCGAGCATAAGTAGCATTTATATGATTCATGTCATATATCATTTCGTTAGTAGCATTTATGACCAGCATAGAAACGGGACAAAAGCAACTAGCAAATGATAAACATTTGTACTTGAAGCTTTTATCCTTTTCTTCACCAGTATGATATCCATTTTAAATTCTTGTACAGCTTTCTTTTTTACCCAGGAATTAGTATCTTTTGGGTTGACATATTTGACTGCGCATCAGTGATTTGTATGCCAAGAGTCAGCTCAACTGGCAAACCAAAATCACAAGCCTATGGAACCATCCGGCCTGGCGCTGCTCACAGTGTTTTTAATAACGGTTTCAGTTAAGATGGACGCCGATAAGACGTGTGAACTGAAAGAAAAAAAAGAAAAAGGACTGTTTAGACACCGCGACATTTGACTCCAAACTGTGTTTTTGTTGTAGGAGGTTAATTACGCGGCTGCCAGGGGCATCCGTGTTAAAGATTGCGTCTATTCTCCGTTTTGTTCATCGTAGTCGCAAATTGCAACGCTTGTTGTGATTGGCTAGCTGATGTTTTGGCCAATGGTATCGACTGTAATATCAAGCTCGAAGCCACACCCTCTCACCTCTCATGTTGTGATGAAGGGTGCTTTCGATTGGGAAATCCGGAATCCGGATCTTCGGATTTCCAATCGAACACAAAATCCGAAAAACGGATTTCGCGACGGATTTCATTCTACGGCACTACAAAAATCTACTTCAAAAGAGTGACAAAAATGGTATCCGTTTATTAAAGGGGCGCTATCTGGCTATTTTTAGTTTGCACATTGAAAATCCAAAAGACATTTCGGTCGATGGCTGCGGCAATGGCTAGAATTCGTTTAGAAGGCTATTGTAAGGAAAAGAAACTGTTTACAGATGTTTTCAGCGGCAGATGACCAAAATAGAGGTGAGTTTTAAAGCTGAATGAACCTTATCATGCTGGTTTTCCACTTGTAACTTGCTATCGGTTGTAACGCACTTCTGGTTGTAACATATTTGAGCTCATTACTGAGTTGTGTTCTAGATTCACTTTATTTCTCGAAATAATTGATTTAGAAACGAGTCGAATGTTTAACAATTCAAATTGTCAAGAGTTTACCTTTAGGAAATTTTGACCAAAAATCGCAATATCCCTTATGACACTGCCCCTACCTTAATCGAACTAAAACTTGTCCCTTTGCCCACAAACGTGAGGCTTTTGGTTCTTTTGAACGCAATCCAGGCAAAATTAAGTGGAACGGAAAACAAACCGTAACTCACCTCGGCTCGGGACTTGTCGTACATCCAGATGCATGCCGTGAAATTGTGAACAACTATTTTTGTCTCATGCAAAGGCTTTAGAATTTGTAGCGTCGGAGTGAGCTTAAATCCTGAACAAATGACGAAGTATTTGCGGCGTTCTCACTTAACTGAGAAGTGAGCTTTGATCTCCAGTCCCAGAACAATGGATGGATGTCCTTTGATTTGTAGCTGCTTGTAAATGTTTTTAGCGCTGGAACACATCTCTGAAACTATTACTTCGCCAAAAAGGAATGTCGGTTTAGTTCCCGGGGAATGAGGTAACTAAAACAAACCGTTACGGTTTAATAAATTACGAGCGCCGATTGGCCAGATATGAAGTCCGCACCCGCAGATGCCGGTGTTATGAGGTAATAAGCGTCTTATCTGTTATTTCACGGAGTTTGAGTGAGCAAGAGTAATCATGTGCATCGATTTGATCCTCACTATTAATTTGAACACCCAACAATTCTCGCCTTGTGATTTTTTGGTTGGATGTGCTTTACTCGTTTCAGTCTTGAAAGTTACCGATGATTTTTCGGTTTATCACGATAATAAAGCTTCTGTGCGTAAGGGGAAATAGTCTAACAGTGCATTTATACTTTTTGAAATATATTCTGCGGACTTTATTTAGCCAGGCTAGTCAATATCTTGATGGTATAATGACATTCTAAGAATAGCTTTACTGTCGATTAATTCAATAACATTATTGTCAGGCTGCAATTTGGGGCGCTACTGTGCTTTCACGATTTTTCTGTCCAGCCGGGGCAATCTCTAGTCGTCACGGTGACCTTTTCCCATAGGAAAGAGATCTAAGTGTGCAACGGATTGTCATGTCAAATCGAAATTACATGGAGGAATGTGGGGATTATTTGAGAGACTGAAAGGCAAACCAAATGATTCGTGCAGTGCCAACGACGGGAACAATGTTTTGTTTTAGTTGCCGTTTCCCTAGACTGCGAGCAGTCTCTCTTTTGCTCTAAAATCTGGTCAAATCTAATCTAGTTCTCTGGTAATCTGGCCGCCAGTATACGAGCACGAAACTAACGGCTCACGGTTCGCCGCTCGCTGTTTTCGCGTTCATTCTGTTCATTCAACAGATTTTAGAGCAAAAGAGAGACTGCTCGCAGTCTACCGTTTCCCAAAAGGAAAGCACTAGATCGCGTCGGATGAAACCAAGTGGTAGTAGTGGTAGTTAAGTTACTCGCGCGGGCTCGGAAATATAGTTTCAGGTGATGTTTTCTTGTGCTTTTCTTCCCAAGCAGTCGTGACGATGATTGTAGTCTCAGATAAAGCTGTAGCATATCTTATCACGTGACGCTGTTTTTGGCTACCGTAAACCAGAAAAAATGGGAGAGGAATTATCTGTAACGACAGATGAGGATCACTGTCCACATCGGTGTAAAAACCTGCTTCACTCACAAAACAGATTGAAGAAATACAATAGCTGACAAAGAGAGATTTCAGGAATTTGTACACTGAAATAAACCGATAAATTTTAGCGAAACAAAGAAAGAACATTTTGTTATTCGCTTGGGTAATTTTACGACTCCCGCGAAACACTAAGCCGGACCAGGTCCCATATCCAGAACCATTTACCATTGCAGGAACATTATGACTAAGTATCACATCACTAAAGCAAGTTCATTAAAAGGTTTTTATTTTTTCGTATCGAAAGCAAGTTAAAAGCGTTTCCGGAATCCTTTCAGTGCTGTTAGCCAATGCTTGTTGAGGTTGCGATGGCTCTTACAACCCCTCTTCGTTTCTTTGTAATAAAATAAAGTCCTCGAATTCGATGGCCATTGCAGCAACAAAATTTGTTCTTGAAAAGTTTCCAACAGCTTCTAAACGCTCGGCGATATTTTGGCATTCTCCATGCGTAGATAAAGGGATTTACTGCCGAGTTCAAGAATATGAAACGCGAAAATACAACGTCAATTTTGTGAAAGGTCAGCGAATTGTCGTTGATTTCACGGATGTAAGCCAGGTGAATCATGACAAACTGTGGTATGTAAGTGACGAAAAACATGGCCAAAATGATCATGATAGTGACTGCCATATTTCGTTCCTGTTCTAAGGCGCGCCGGCTGTTTTCCACCGACCCTTTGTCGTTAGCGTTTAGTTCACGCGTTCGCCGCGCCAACATGCGAAAAGCTTTCAAGTACATTACCGTGAGAAGGATCGCTGGCATTGAAATATGCGTGTGAATATAAACAAGTATGTAGGTCTGTTCCGATATATTTGTCGCAGGTAAAAAACATATAAGCAGTGATATCACCCAGATTAAAGCTACAAATAGGTATATCCTTTTCTTTGTGATCTTCGTCTTGTACTCGATAGGGTTGTTAATAGCAACGAAGCAACTTGTCGATAATGCAACCATCGTACCACTGCTCACAAAAAGAGTGGTGCAAAGGACGTAGGACGCAAAGGTCCCCACCGCGCTTGGCAGAGGAACCACTTGGTGGATAGACCGATACACATCTCTGGAGGCAACCAGCGAAACTACGCAAAATCCTACCAGAAAATCGGAGACACTTAGATTGGCAATCAGCAGGGAAGGTGGAGTCCGAAGCGACCTCTGTGGATCTCTGTAAATTGTAGCCAGTAAAATAAAGTTCACTGTTACTGTGATAGCTGATAACGAAAAACCAACTATTGCCAAACTTAGCCAGTAGACAGGGTCATCTATGACACGGAGGTAAAAGTCAGATATCTCTACCGTAGAATTTTGCATGATCACTGGCGAGCTAAACTGACTGTGTCAGATGGAAAATATATATTGAAGCCCTTGCAGTCTAGCGTGGAAACGAACAGCAATATATCGGGCATTAGAAATGTGGCTTTAATGTTGTACAAAAGGGAAGCGATCAGTTTTGTGTGAACAAACTCCTTGGTCTCCAAGGAAACAGACCTTTTTAGAATAAAATAATGTCGTTCTAGATTGGAGACTACAGGAGTAAATTTTATTTGCTATGAACGGGTGTCTCAGGCATAAGATACAAACCAAAACTGCATTTGAACAAAAGAACGATAACGTGCATTTCGGCGAAGCCGTTTTGGGTCATTTCATCTTAATCATGCAATATCAACTCAACTGACCACTCCTTTAAAGGGCGTTTCATGGACAATAGAGACTCTTAGATCAACGCTTACCGCTAACCTCCCACTGCAATTTAAGGTTAGATGTTTGCTGTTCGGACTTAGGACGATTTAGATTGGAGTAAACTGGCCAACGTCAGCCAATGACAACAAAAGGCTAGGGAATTGCTTATTAAAATAAAAATTATGACAATTTATAGAGAAGGGTTACTTTTTCCTGTTTCGGCAAGTATACTTGGCATAAAACAAAATACAAATCAGGACAGCTTAAGGTAAATGACTCGCGTGAAAACTTACCTGTTGCCGTTCAAAATGCGAGTCGACAACCTCAAACGTAACGTCAGGCATTGGTCACGTGACCTCCATCGTTTCGCCGTTTGCGGGAAATGTCGATCTAAAAGTCTCTCATGAGAACCCAGCCAAATTCTGATGAAGTTCCTGGCGTATATCGCTCCTAACAACATCTCATTTATTGGATCTGGTCGAAACACGCAGCGCTATTTTTTATGGGCCAACGCCGTCAATTTTTTCTATTGTTTGTTTGTTTTAGTGTTTTGTTTTCTGAGACAGGCCCCAGAGCCGTTAAATGAGCCTCTCACCGTCTGGTCTCAATCGCAGCCGTCTTTTGGGGTGTCACGAGACGCATTCCCAAAGTGGTTTGTGTGACATTCGAAAAGACGGCTACTCCGGCACTGTCTGGACAGACCAACTTGGTATTTACAAGTGCGTGTGGCTAAGGTTTTGGGTAGAAGGCAATAGTCAGTGAGACCACCCGGGCTCGGACGAATTCGAAGACGCGCGTGACAGTTGATGTTGCTCCCAAACGACAACGATATAGCTCACGTGGCTTTGCTTGTCAAACAAACAAATTTATTTGCTCATATTGATTCAATGGCGTACCCTGTGAACAACAAAAGGCAAACTTTTGTTCACGGAGACTCCTTAGATGAAAGTTTAAGGGAAAATATTTTAGACCATGAATGATAGTGTCTAAAATACTTCCCCTTTAACTTTCATCTGCGGATTTTCCGCGAACAAAAGTGTTCACAGTACATCATCGAATGGGCTTTTGTCACGTGGCAGCCATTTTTGGCAAGGGACATTAAATCACGTACGCCAAGCCTCGAGTTGATCAGTTTGGGAACGAGTTTTGACGGGAAAAAACGAAAGTTTCCAGTCTCTCGGGACTCAAAATGGCGGGCCGTGAAAAAGGCGAATTGTGAGCACGTGCGTTTGGTTTGACAAACAAAGCCACGTGACCTACCTGGTATATCAACTGTCACACGCGTCCTTTTCGCCAGTATCAGAAACAACCTCGTTCCCAGGATCATGAAAGACCCCGGGAACGAGGTTGCCTTAGACCTTCCGATTCCGACCGAGTTAGGATTGATGCTCTCTACCGAGCTACCGCATACGCCGTATAGTAAAGCTACAGGTTGAGCTGGCAAGCGTCCTGTCATACTGCTAGGTTCGAGGTGTATTTTAGGACGAACGAACCGAGCCTAAAAACGGCTGCGAAGGAGGCTAGGTGTATTTGGAATGGAGACAGATGATCCATCTCGGGTGAACTTGAGTAAACATTTTTAGTTCGTCTAATAATTCGTCTCTGTATAAATGTGGGCAAAGAGACGTCAGGAGCCCATAACCCGGAGCGTACAACTCCCATACTAGGGCTATGTCACGGCATTTTTACAGACCAAGCTATTTATAGACATGTTTTTCCCATGGAAAGTTCAGTTCCAGTCCGCACGCGTCCAAGCAGCTAATTATGCAAGGCTTATGATTGGCTAGCAACTCTCCTGTGGGACACCAAGGCTCCGGTGGGAAAGTGAATTCACGGGAAAATCAATCTAATAATAGCCTAGCCTGTGAAAACGCCGTGACACAAGTATATTGAAGTTGTACGCTCCGGGTTATGGGCTCCTGGAGACGTATGATCCGTCCGTTTGCCCGTATTTATTCACGGACGAATTATCAGACGAACTTCCATTCTTTGTCCAAGTTCGTCCAAGACGGATGGCCCAACGCCAGTATAAATCGGGCCAATGATAGTAAATGAAAACAAACGAGTGAAATAATCAATTTATCGGCTGCCAGTGACACAGGCGTACTCATAATAAAGATGTTACATGTACCTTCGAAGGCCCCGGCACTGAGCATTGTCTAACCAGAATTGATGAAGCAAATTCATTAAGATCCATTTTCAATGCGTGTTCCCTTAGCCCCGCAGCCTCGATCATTGTTCGCTGTTTTCTTTTCTCCCGCGGATGAACGATGGTCCCGAACTCCTGCCAACTCGCATGATTTCAGTCATGGCTGAGTATTGATCTATCGTTCGATCTTCTTTCCAGCTGCCTCTCGATAAAAAATATGTATATATAACTTCCTATCTTCCGATAATTGCCCAGGGCGTTTGTATGATTATCTATTATGTTGTCGCATTTAAAGTTTCATAAAGTTGTTAACTAATCTATGTCATTTCCTAACTCTGCGCCAGTTTCGTCTCATGCAGTAAACTGAACTGTCAAGTCTCAACTCATTCGTGCCGTTCGTGAGTTCAATATTGGTCAAAAACGTCATAAAATCATAACCGGCAATATTTTTTATCCATTCGCCGATTCGCAAAGCGGTCTAACTATTCGAAAGAGATCAGTAATTGACGCTTCTAAAAAAAGCAGCCTTTTGCGGGCCTCCCTTTCCATAAGCTCTGACGCAAGATGTTTTCTAAAATTTGGCATATATGGCTTTTTGGTGCAAACACCTGTAGTATTTAAATTCTCGCAATGTATTTAAATAGTATTTTCCTTTTGTTTTGAACAACATATTAAATGACGAAGGAATTGAAAAATGGTCGGAACATTATTCATAATACACCCTAACACCCGCCGATACGCTCCGTGATTGTAATGCCACAACATTGCGTTCATGTGACTCTTCAAAGGTCAACGAGAAGACCTTGGCGAGGGATTCTGAAACACTCCGCTGGCACGTTCATTGGAATAACAGTAGCTCGAAAGCTACAAGCGAAATCACTGATCCGAAACATTGTAGTAAATTCAGGAACACTGGCGCAACAAGAGTGTGAACAAAAGAAGCTGTTTGTGTGAGGAAGAAGCGGATATTGTCTGTTGTTCCGGACTAACAGCTGAAATCACTTCGTAATAATTATGGGCACCCAGAACGCTTCAGATCCAAATTACGATTTTTATCTCTCGATAATAGATGACTCCGCTTTTTGGTTAACTTTAGCCGTGACAGGATTCATTTTGGCTGCTGCGATCATCATTGGAAATTCATTCCTGCTCTTCACGACTTACAAGAATCCTCGGAGATCGCTACGTTCTCCTCCATCTTTTCTCATTGCCAATTTAGGAGCATCGGATTTGTTGCTGGGTATGTTGACGGTTTTTCTCGTGGCCGTAAGAGACGTGTATCGTTATAAAAAAATACATATGCCGTCTGTGACAGTATTCAAGGCAATCATGTACACTGTGCTAACTGCTACCTTATTCGTCAGCTGCTATACGATAATTGCCATGTCAGTTGCTTGTTATGTGGCCATTAATAAGCCAATGGAGTATAAAAATATAATCACCAAAAAAAGAATTAAAATTTTCATCGTTGTTTTATGGGCAACATCGATATCGACCTGCGTTCTTCCAGCGACAAGTATTCCGGAGAAGACTTATACTATGATTTATCTTCACACCCATGCTTCACTGCCCGCCATATTGTTGACTGTCATCTACATGAAAGTGTTTCGTGCTCTTGCGAACCGCAAGCGCGAGCTTCAAGTCCATGGAATGATTTCCGCTGTCAACAGCGCATACCTGCTCGAACGAGAACGAAAGATGTCTGTGACAATCATTATAATCCTTGCCATGTTTTACGTATCGTATATGCCTCAGTACGTGACGCTCCACTTGCTGCACTTCTGCACGCTTTGCCAACGGTCGGTGACTTTCCACAAAATTGATGTGGCGCTTTCTAGGTTCCTTTTCATAAATTCTGCGATTAATCCGTTTATCTACGCCTGGAAGGTTCCAAGATATCGCCGGGCCTTTGCCGATTGCTTGAAGATACTCCTGAACAAACCGAGACGAGGAATAATAGATGGATCAGCATCCCTTGGAAGTCGAAGAACACTGGGACAATCGGTCAAAGAGCACTCGTTAAGGGATGTTGAACTTGTTCATTTGGGGAGCATTTACAAGGGAAACTGTCAAAGTAACGGATCAAGCGACTTGACGACTATTTAAAATAATTTGGAAGCAATAACAAACAATGAAAGATTTGGGTTTTGTCAGGAAATTCCACAAATTGTGGTGGGTCGATGGCACAAAAGCCATGCCGGTTCACTTGAGCTTACGATTGTAAAATCACTTAGTCTCAAGTGCTAATAACTTAATTACAATCATTATCAACGCATTGTCCACACTAGCGTATTTATCCGACCACTGAAGGAAGAACGAGGAATAATTGAATGAAGCCCCGAGAATAACACATTCGCCTCTTCGATTCCTAGTTTCTTTCTTTTTTTTGTCAAAGAAAGGCCAAAATAGTCATATTTCCTGTTTTTAAATTCATATGTACGACACACAATGGAAGGTTCAGTATTGTTCTTCTATTTGATTGTGTACGCAGCACGGGAATGCTGTCTGTGCAACCATCTGACGGCTATTTATGCTATACAGTACCTGTTTTCTTCCATATTGGCGTTCTGCCGTAAAAAGATCAAGAGTGTATCAAGAGTGTTGCCGGATATTTCTGAACTCTTTTTCATGAACCATCGGGAAAGATGACTTCATTCAACTATGAGTTCTCCACAATCACGAAGGTCCACGAAGAAACAGAACAGTTAACAAAAGTAAGCGATTGCAGTAGGGGTGCTCATCAAGTGCAATCTTTTAATTCGCAGGCTAATTATAACGCGATCATACCGTTGTGGAATGAAAAGACGTTTAAGGCCTGTTCACACTAGAAGCACAGGCTCAAGCGCAAGAAGGTTCACACTGGGAACTCGTGTTAAGCGGAAAACACTAGATAACATCGACGCAATTTCTGAGCGCCTGTTTCCACTGAATCCACTGGTCACGAATCTGGTTTCGATCGAGGTGATCTAGTGGAAGCAAGCGAAAAGCAAAGTAAAAAGGGTGCGCATGCGTGATTGTCTTTCTTTTGATTTTTTCGTCTGTGCTTGCTTCACTTCAATTCACAATATTTGTGAGGCAAGAGCAAACCGAGTGCTGAGAAAAAAGGAAAATTTCTTTACGATTGTATCCTCTTCACTTCCGATCACATCTGTTTTCCTTTGCGTTTGCGTCACGTGAGATTGACAAGTTTCCAACCAGTCCGATTAAAATGGAACTCATGAAAACGTTTTTGCAATAATCAATGCCTGTCTCTGTGCTCTGACAATATTTATGAAAATTATTTACGTGACATTGTATTGTGTATTTGTATAGAAGACCCAAAACTAAAGGTTACATTTATTTTAGTGGTAAAGATTATTGAATGATTAATGATTAAAAACGACCTAAAATCGTTTGTTGATCACCTTCGACGGAGAACTAGACCACGACACCTGAACATGAATAATCAATCCCTTATTCTTGCCTAGGAAGGGTGAGTAAAGCGGATAATACACGCGCCTGCGTGCCGTTGCGAATTTTTCCCTCGAAAACTAGACTTCAAGTAGCCTTTACTCGGGCCGATTTTCGGTTCAAAGATCACTAAGCGGGTGACGTTTCTGGTCATAAACAATTGAACTTCACTCCGAAAATTCAGAATGCTTTGTTATAGAAAAGAACGACGTTACTGTGGTTCAATCATATCCACGGTAAAGCTCAAACAGCTTCATCATCCATCAAGCCCACTGAGAGCTGATCACTAAGTAAGTTCGTATTTAGGAAAATTCGACCCCAATGAGCAAATGAAAAAAATCCGCCTATGTGGACCTATAAAAACATACGCTCGAGCGCGTAACTGCTTCCCACCGGGAGACACCCGGAACAAATTTTTCGCGATTGCTTGCGTGTTTCGCCGGCTTTACTGTCAGAGAATGAATCCATTTTTTATATTTATGCGGAAAAACGCAGAACAAGTTAAAAGTCTCTTATGGTTGAAATGGCTATTTCGATGATACTTGTATATTTGTGGACAAACACGGTTCGACCGCGGTTACATAACGACAGTTTGAGAGGAGATTACACCGCAGAAAAAGGTGACCGCGAAAACGGGGCCCAAATATTGCAAAAAGACGTGCGATTTGAAATATCTTTTACCTCGAGACCAAATTGCACGAAAAATTTTGTGACTGAAGCCCGCAGTTTTATCTATCAGAGAACAAATTCATTTCTTTATGCGGGAAAAAGAAGAGGAAGTTAAAAGTCTCTTGTGGCTGAAATAGCTACTTGCTTGATATTTGTGAGCGTCTGTGGACGAACACGTGGCACAGATCTGACGAAGTTACACTAGGCGGATGCTCAGTCACCTGTAAAGTGTCTAATATTACACCAGAAAGAAATGTAACACTTCAAATCGACGACGTGAAGACGGCCGAAATATTGAAATATTACAAAGAGTGTGATTTGATATCTTTTACAACGTGACCAAATTGCGCGGAAACTCCTGTGATTGAAGGTTACAATCATATTAATCATATTATCCTGTGTACTCTTTTACAATGAGAACGATCGTAGTGTCTCCGTGTGGACAGCTGCATTGATGCATTACTCGCTTCTACTTTGTTTCCTTTTTTAAATGCGTCACTAATTCTCACCGCCTTGTTACGGTTCCCAGTTTCACATGTCACAGTGCGGTATCGTTTAATCACTTGGAATAACTACTTACTTTGACTTCGGGTCATCTGGGTCCCAGAGATTCTTTTCTTTCATAGCACATTGAAAATCAAGCTGCAGTCTTTAATTAAGGGATCAGTGTAACAGAAAACCTTTGGGGACAGCCCGGGGGTGTTATTGCAAACAATACCGGAATATTAACACTCTTACGATTTAATTTCTCACTCAATTTGCCGGATTATTCGACGGAGGTTATTTGGGGGCTAAACACTAACTTAAATGGCTTGAGACCACACCATTTAAAGTAGTCGTGTTCCGCGGAGGTGACTTCAGCCGATAAACTAATCTGAGAACTGATCGATGAGAAGTACCATCTGTTGCAGTAATTTAAATATTAATTGAAAAGGAGTTGACCTCTCTAGGAAGTACAAAAAGGTATATATATCAATCGAACTAAAATTACAATGATTGGCTTTCCTTGGGAAAATCTGTCATCAACGTTGTGGGTTGAATAAGGTCGCCCCCCTATTAATCAAGTCCTATTAACCAATTCCCTATTAATGCTGAGATTGATTTATAGCTGCATAAAATTGCTCCCATATCTGATCAAAAGTTAAACAAAAGCCAATTGAGTTTCTGTTGTACGGAAATGAACAAGCAGCGGATATGACCAAACGCTCCTAATTTGGGCTTTGTTGTCACCAGTGTTGTATGCGAGCAGACACTCCTAGTAGGCGCCGAGAACTTGACCGATATCTGGCTAAGGCATATACGTGATATTTTCAGACCAAGAGATTTACCCCGGTAACTAGTTTCCACCGTCGTCATTGATTGGCTTCATGACATGTCGCAATCGATGTCTTCTACCAATTCGCCTGATCCAAACGACGATTTTTATCTATCAATAATCCAGAGCAGGACGTATTGGGCAACGCTAGCAGTCTTTGGATTCCTTTTTGCCATCGTCATCATCACAGCCAACTTGGTTCTGCTTTACACAATTTACAAGGATCCTCGGAAGTCGCTCCGTACTCCGCCATCTTTCCTCATCGCCAATTTAAGCGTCTCGGATTTATTACTGGGATTATTCAATGTCTCGCTCGTGGCTGTTCGAGATGTATATCGTTCGGAGCAACTTCAAATGCCCTTCGTTGGCATATTTAAAGCGGTCATGTATACCGTTTTCATCACGACTTTATTCGTGAGCAGCAATTCGATCATCGCTATGTCCTTGACTTGTTATGTGGCAATCAGTAAGCCCATGGAATACAAGACCATAATTACCAAGAGGAGAATTAAGATCTATATTGCGGTTTTATGGGTCATATCTCTAGGGATGTGTGTTCTTCCGGTCACAAGCGTGTCCGAGGAGACGTACACGATGATTTATCTTCACACCCACGCTACCCTCCCAGCAATTTTGTTGACAGTAATCTACGTAAAGGTGTTTCGCGCCCTCGCGAGACGAACGCGCGAGCTTCAACTGGGCGGTTATGACAAAATGGCGACAAAATCACTGGAACGCGAGCGAAATATGGCCGTCGCTGTTGTCATAATTTTGGCTTTGTTCTACATCACCTACATGCCTCAATATGTTACTCTTCATCTGTTATACTTTTGTGAACCGTGTCAAGAATCTTTGACTTTCCACGAGATTGATGTAGCACTGTCCAGATTTTTGTACATAAACTCTGCGATCAACCCCTTTGTGTATGCCTGGAGGGTACCAAAGTATCGCCAAGCTTTTATTGATTGTTGGAAAATGTGTCTCGGTAAACAGTTCAGAATTACTTCTCATGGTTCAGTGTCACTTTCAAGCCAAAGGAACACCTCCAGGGTTGTCGAAGGGTACGTCATGGGTAACAGGAAAAGAGATCAAACTGATACCGATACATCTGAATTAACCAGCCTATAATACTGAATTTAAAGACAGATGACCTCTACCAAAATCAGTGAAAAATACATTTTAAAAACGATGGGTGGAGTTTGATGATTTTCGTTTGAACTCTCACTCTCCAATTGAGAGAGTTTTTCCTTCAAACCTGAATCACTTCATCAACACTTCGAGATCAGCCAAATCTTTGTTGCATGAATTATCGAAGCTCTTAACACTTGTTCGAACTAAATCACTCACAGGGAAATAGTTCGCAATTTACATATAGAAAAGAGACCAAACAATAAGACCCCTTTTCTTCATTTAGCTATGGAAATTATTTGTGGATCATCATCTGATAATGTTGGCTGGCGTTCACGGTTTGGCCATTACCCGGAATATCTGTGAACCTTCAAAGTTGAACACGAGTTTCAATTCGCTCCTACAATGTAGTTCTTTTGAGGGCAGTTCTCGAGTTTTAGGGGACTCCAAAGCGCATCTTTTCTCCAAACATTCTGCGATGAGATTTTTTAAAGTTTCTAATATGACTGGTGAGTCGATTATAACCAATTACCAAGCAGTATGTTGTTTGCACACATACTGCGCAGTTTTTAGCCCAGGAAAACAATCTGAGAATGAAGGAGTGACTTTTGATGAAGAGTTTTGAAGCATAAGAAGTGATTATTTTATTAGCGAGAGCACATGATTCCTTGTCCGTTTCCATTGCAATATCATAGAGAACTTTTGTTTGAAATGTAATTTGAAATTTTGTTCATGTCATAGACTGACATGGGTTCCGTTACCTCCCATAAGCGAGCAAGTCTAACTGACATTAAAGACTTTGGTTTTGATTCTATTCTCATTTGTTTGCTTGGCTTTTATAATAGTCCCTGGAGAAACCACTTATGCCAGTGCTATGCCTTTTATTACTAATTTCTCAAACTCAGTAATAATTCATAAGCCCCAAACAAAAGAAATCACCACCGTGAAGGAAGTTTGGATATGTGATCTTAATTAGCATAACATTTCGGTAACTTTAGACTAAAATTTCCCTTAAAATACCGATTCCTTTGAGAAGCAATATCATACACTCAAAAGAGTGTTTGATCAGATGCTCAAATACCTAGAATGCGGTTAAAAGAACTTTGCCTCAAACTCAGTAATAATTCATAAGCCCCAAACAAAAGAAATCACCACCGTGAAGGAAGTTTGGATATCAGTGTGATCTTAATTAGCATAACATTTCGGTAATGGGGGATGAAACACCTTTTTTCGTGTTTGATATATTACATCAAAGCCAGAAGCTGGACACTCAAAAATTGTTAAAACCGTTTGAGTTTTACTTTAGTTACAGTGCTAAAATCTCACGACGTTTTCCTAAAACTCTCTGTCTCGCTTTCCAGCCGCCATTCATGTTCGTTTGCTTGGTCTTAGTATTTAGTACCCCCAAAATCTTAATTAAGACAAAACACCAATATCAAAGCCAAAAGGTGGTTTGATCGTGCTGACCGTGTCAGAAGCCCATGCATACAGCCAAAATCACAAAAACAAATATCAACATTTAAGTTACGACATAAAATATCATGCCCAACTGGTTTGTAATGAAAACACTCTTTCACTTTCACGCTGCTGCAGGCGCGTAGCTAAGGTTTCGATAGGGGTGTTCGTTTAGCCCCAAATGTTGCTGAGCGCCGGAGGCGCTCTTACTGGGGGGGTCCGGGGGCATGCTCCCCCGGAAATTTTTGAAAATCTAGGTTCCCAGAAACCTCATGTCCTGCATTTTGAGACCCATTTTAGGCAAATCACAACTTTGTTTTACAGCAGCTTTTTAAGCTGTATAGATCATTTCGACGGCATAATTGTTTAAGAAAGTTCAATGTACATTCCGCAACCTGTCAAGTTCTGATAGCTATTCGGTGGTATGCGGTTTTACCGCAAAAATGAAACGTCATTAAAATTTTGAATCTCCAAGGGTTCTTGACAATTTTTATTTTTACTGAGGGTAAGACATAAGGCCTAAAGAACGGGTTTATATCTCTATTTTTCTTTGGTTGATGTATTTCGACCGCAGGAACTTTTCCGCCATTATTGATCTTCAAAGGGGGTTCGTTCGAACCCCTCGAACCCCCCCCCTCCTACGCGCCTGTGCTGCCTGCCTTCCCATAGTATTGTTTATAGGATGCTGCCTTCATGAGTTGCCCCGCGACATTACATTACACAAACCTCCGTTGACGTCTCTGAGTACTCCTTGACAGGCTCCAGATCCACAATGTTTGTGCTCATGCGCCCCCCTGCCCCAGTTCAATCTGGCTGTTATCTTCGGAAAACACAGAAAACAAACATTGGATGGAATAAATGCCATAAATAAATTCGCTTATCCAGAATTGTGTGTGAACTTCGATTTGCTCGATCAAAGCTTTTCAATCCTCAGCAGGATTGATTCCTGCTACTAAGTGATTGATCATAATGCGAGTTTTTATGGATGTCTCAGTAAAGAGAATGTATGGAGAACATTGACCGACCATCTAAAAGTATTAGCAAATTTCTATATCTATTCAAATAAACTTGGCCTACCTCGATTGTGTGCTTCGCTTCTTCAGGGGAAGGGTGCGTGTTTTCGGCTGTGTCAAAACGGTGACAGAATGGCATAGAAATCGACTCAAGATTATTTCAACAGATTTAGAAATCTACCACCACTTTTAGATGGTCGGCCAATGTTCTCCATATAATCTCTTTACTGAGACATCCATAAAAACTCGTATGACTTTGAACTGCCTGTGACCGCAAAGGCGAATCTTAACTTAAGGGTCCGTTCTGTTGGGACTGTTCTGTCTATTAATCTCTATTCCGATTTCGGCATGTGTATAAATATGGCAAAGAGATGGATCATCCTTACAGGTGAATAAGAATTATTCATATATAGTGATCTTAGTTTTAAACCACATGCTAAACTGGTTTGTAATAAAGTTGATGCTAATATTGCCGCCCTTAGACGAGTGAATTTTTCATAAATTTGAAAAGCGTCCTTCAGCCCTCGTTTTAACCTGAGATGCGTTACCATGGCAACAGCCCGTTGAACACCCAAACTGTCAAAAATATAAACCTTTGTGGTAGCGCTTGTTTGTGACCACGTTTGAGCTTTCATGCAAAAACAGCCTAAATATTGCACCAGAGGAAGTATAAGAGCTTTAAAACTGTGTTCAGCCACCTTAAATATAAGGCAATGGCTATTCGTAAGGGAGCCGTACAACAACAGTGGTAAATATTGAGTCACGTTATCCAAAGTTTAATTCATTTGTAGCTTTATTTGTGGTTGGATTTCACTTCATTTTCAGCAGTATTTAATAAAATTTCAATGATTATCAGTATTTTTGCCCTTTTGCCTTGACTGTACTAGTAAGTGTGTGAAAGGTTTTCGTTCGTTTGTTATAGCAATGCTTGATACTATCAAACTGGCTGAGTTGAGCAAATACTGGAAATATTCACTTCAGAAGTGCTGTTAAAATTTTACGTATGTTCCTTCCAACCTCCTCGAACGCACTTTTATAATACATGATGATTTCTAGTCATAAGCTATTGTCCTTGAATTTGAGTTTTGGTCGCAGTTAACCGAGTTGCCTGAATAAAATAAAGAAGAGTTCCTAATCCTCCCGTTCCATTTGAATATCACTAGAAGAGAATTTTTCCGTCATGTAGTAATCATAGACACGGAAATCAAATCAAATCAAATCAAATTTTTTTTTCTTTATTCATATTATTATTGAAATTTAAAGTTACAAATTTCAAAGTAGCCCTAACGGTAAACCATCCAGTGACTTAGCAACATGATGTCATCAAGACCTCAAGCGTGAAGCCTTGCTTCTTACACATTTGCCAAGCCATGAAATTGACAGCCACTTTTTCCACATCCTGAATGGACAGCGCCAAGCAAATCGATGCACATGAATTCCTCAGAGGAAAAAGTCAGCCTTGTATGGGACTTATTACCTCATAATACGGGCATCTGCGGGTATTATGTTCATATCTGACCAATCGGAGGGCAATATTTAGCAAACCGTGTGGGTTTGTTTTGGTTACCTCATCTCCTGGGAACTACTCCTGCATTCCTTTCTAAGGTAGTAATCAAGTTCTGGAGAACAATTTGAGTGGTGATAAACTCAAACGCAGCTAGCAGTACCGCTCAGTTATACATTGGCAACCGATTGAAACAGGAGGAGTTGAAAGACACTGCGAAGAAGGAACTGCGCACTTTATCTTGGACACTTCAGATGGAAAGGTTTTCCTCTTAATTTTCACGGCTTGATTCCACCTTAATTTCCTGATATCACTGAGATTTGTTGCAACTGTAAACAACTTTAAGCTGTAGGATTGGTTTGTCATTAACCTCTTCAGTTTTAGTAGCGTTTCTCCGTGACTTCGTCGCTAAATCTGACAATACAGTAGAACGGATAGGTAAGGCAATACGTACTTCACGATTGCTTTCTTTTTCAGTATTTTTTGTGATCTGAAAATGTTGGCATTAACGTAGAATGCGATTCAGTTACGTTCATCAACTTGAACTTAAACGCCTCTTAAATCGACATCTTAAGTACACATAGCGTCAATTATAGAAGTGATTTTTATCCACGTCTGACAGTGTTCAGTGTCTCCAATTGATTCAGACCATTTATCTGATTAGCATTCAAGGTAAGCAGTGCTGTTAAAGGCTGATTTTTGGCGAAGGATATCTTTTAGCCCATCTTAGACTCGGTCAAATTGTAGGTACCACTTGACAGTGTATCCAGCTGTAACAGTTTAGGGTGTTTCTATTTTCAAAATGCTGGTACCAGTTTTCCAGGGATTTGGAACAGAAATATGGAGAGGTTCCATCAACTAGAGTTTGATTTCGTAAGTTACACTTTGTTACGAAGAATAAGCTTCACAGTATACCTTTATATAAATTACTATATAGTAGTCATAAACAGATTAGAAGCTAACACCATGTGGAAAATATTTAAGGACCACGTTGCAGTCTTACAGATGTTTAGCGGCTGTTATTCATGCTTCTCTTTGAAATGCTAAAACTATCCGAATCAGTAGTGCAGAAAGTAAATTAGGGGAAGAAGAAATAACTTGATACAAGTAACGCGTAAATTCCACCGCACAAATTTTCTGTTAATGCACTGGCACGATATATTCTTTTCTTACGCGAGGTAGCTCATGGGAGACTTCAATGATGATTTAGGATATATAATGAAGCGTATTTCAAGTCAGCACTTGATATTTAGAGGCGTGCTTCAAGATATGCACCATTCTCTAGTTAGGAAAAGGATAAAAGCTTCAAGCACATGTTTACCATTTGCTAGTTGCTTTTGTCCCGTTCCTAAGCTAGACAGTTCCAAAGTAAAGACCAAGGATGCCGTAGTTAGTGCATTAGTAGTCACTGTTAATCGTTATCTCTGAATTAACTGATTACTGCTCCAAATGTTCTTAAGGACGAATGTGACAATCATTCAAATGTTTTGAATTGCACTGTATTTTAGAACAGTAATCATTTGACTGTCAGTGTCTTAAAGGAAAACTGATCAATAGCGGGCAAGCAAAACAGAGGCCGCAACCAAATGAACCAATCATGTACCAAGTTACAACTCGCCTTGATTTTGATTGGTTAAAAAATGTCGGCATCTGATTTGATCGGTTAACTTAGCGTATTCAAGCATACAGGCAACTTAACGACGTTAGAAATCAAAAATTGATTTGTGTCCTTAGTTTTGGATCGCTTCAAAGTTGAATAGAATTTCCATAAAATTTTGAAGTGAACGTTTGGCTTTTTGGCATTTGTCGTTTCATCGTTTTCGCTCTCTGAAGCATTTTTTTTGCCGAATAAAATTTAATTTCATCTTCAGTTGCTACTGGATTCACAGTGGGACACTGGCCTGCCTGTGGTTTAACTGAGAGCAGTATGTTGTTATGGACTTCATAAATGTCACAAGGTCAGGTATTGCTCTTTTAATTAATTTTTTATTCCTTCTCAATCGCGTAGTACATCTTTTTTTTTATCGAAAACATTTAAACTAAAGCACCAACGACAAGTAGATTTTAAATGCTTCTCGTGTGTGCCTTCGCTGTTCTTTGATACTGATTAAAACTAGAATTCTTTGAAGAGTTACATCTACATCCGGTGGAGTTAGGGTTTGTGTTTTTATTTTAACGTCCCCCTTCTCTGTCCAAAGGAAATGTTTGAAATGCCAATTCTGTGTTAATGTTACTCAAAAGACTACCCGCAGATTCAGTTGCAAAATAAAGTAACTTTTTATAAGAGCTGGAGAGTATTCAATTTCATCAGTTTAGTCCATATTCGTTTTTGAGGAAAAAGAAAGCTGTTACCGGTAATATAACGCAAGCAGCGGAGCATATTCTGATTTCAGCTTCTCATTGCAGTTAAGAGTGACACAGTGCGTACTAGTGTTAATCTCGTGAATTTTTAGTTATCATATGAAGTGTACATATACAAAAAAAAAAAGAAATACAACTGTAGTCTGTCACTAAGGTTTCTTTTAACACCGGTAGTCCGCTGGTTTGGACATTTAGGGATCTCAACCGGTTTCCAATTCTACAGCACGTTTATTCTTCTCTTCAAGTTGGTAGAATCCTCGCTTGGTGGCACTGCAGTGGAGAAAGGGTTACATATTAGTACAGATTTAAACTTGTGTAACTGTCTTCCTTTCCAACAGTGTTAATGCAAAACGCATAAAAAATTACTTAAACCTTAGCCGGAAATTATCGTAGGGCGTGTCCTTTTGCGACTCAATTCTGTTTATTCTGTTTTTTAATTAAAAAAAAAAAAGTATTTGGAAAAGGTCCAAAAGAAAGCGATTGCAATCATTCCGAGTTTCCTCTTTCCAGAATTACAGGTTCCAAAAGAATGCGCTCTTCAGAGTTGTTTTACAAGATATGAGTAACGGTAAAAGTTGGACATTTTAGCGGTAATAAAATCTATCATACATTGTTCATCAAGGGAATTTTGTTACATGGTCCTCCTCGAATTTTATGGTTATCGTGAGCAAGGAAAATATCATTGTATCATGTACTATAGCGATAGTTTTAAAGCAAGAAATTAATCATAATATAAGAGTTTGTTGGTTCTCGCCCTCGCTCCAAGAGGGTTTCTTCCGCGTACTCGGGTTTCTCTCTCTCTCTCCTCTTAAAAGCTACATTTTTTCCATGTAGTGTCGCCAGTTAGTGCCGCTACCGCGCTTAATACAATTGGCACTTAATTAATTATTATTGTAATAAATGAAGAAATAATTAAATGCGCAATCAAAATTTTGGTCCTCTAATAAATCACGTATGTTGCTGCATCCTTTACAACAGTATATTAGTTAAATACCCGTACCTCTGGATATTTCGTTCCTAAACACTATTCCCGCATGAGCTCCATTTCTGCTCAAGTACACCTGAGCCTTGGTTCCGTCATTTGCTGTCAGTGTGTGAACAAATCCACCACTGGGATGCGCTTCCTTTGCGATTGGCTGATTAGGTGTCGCGTGATTGTCAAGTTTGGCGCCAACTTTTTTTGGTGTGGCTGGCAGTGCGGCGGACGCGTTTTTGGCGGGAACTATGAGTGGTGGCTTTTCTCCTTGGGCCACCATGTTTACAGGAACAGCTTCGTTAGTTTTTTTCGTCAGCCCCTCTGCACCTGCGGCTGCTTTGAATGTCGATCCCAAGCTAGAAACCACTGTGCTGTCGGAAGGGTGACTAGCAGGTTTGAAATCTCCATTAAGCTTCGCCTTGCCTTCTTGAAGTGGAGTAATTGAAGGTAAAGGACCTTGAAAAAGATCACATTCTAAGCTGGTCACATTCATGTTTACATATGCTACACTCTCCTCTGCCTGTTACCCGCGAACTATAAGAAACCGGCTACAGGCACCGAGATGTCTGGTCGCGTCTCTTGAACACACTATAATCTGCTTCACGAGTTTAGGTAAAAAATTCTCAGCAGGGTAACCAAGACCCGGTGTGCAAATGCTAGAATCCCGGCTCAAGGAGCTAAGAACTGATTTTCCCGCATAGAATTGTATTCCAAACTCTGAAACAGCCCCGCCTCAGGGGCAGACCACGAGGGAGGGGGTCAGTGTTGATTGGGTGGCTAGCCAAACCCCTTGTTTGGGTTGTTTCAAATTTATGAAAGGGAACAAAAGTTCCAAAAAGAAAATTAAAGAAAGAAAGAAAGAAAGAAAGAAAGAAAGAAACGTAGTCGCCCAGAGAGCCTACGGTGTATTAAATCAGCAATTAACTGATATTCCTTCATCATTCTGTCCGGTCAGCCATCCCCCCCCCTCCAAAAATCCAGGATCCGCCCCTGCAGGCGATCTGTCTGACGGTACCGCTCGTTTGGGCACAACACGAGCGTTATGACACAAACCAGCAGTGCCCAGCTCACTTAAAGCCTCTTTGACTGATCTCTTTACTGATTACGTGATTCATTTACAGCACTTTGAAGCAACAGAGTTTAAATATCTAAGCGTACCTCCCTCCGGGGGGACGTTCTTTGTGAATTCCGCAAATCCTCCGTTGTTTCCACTGGGCCTGTATCTCGCGACAGTTATGAAACCATACCGATTGCTAACCGCGGTCCCAACTCCCATTTCTGCCGTGTCAGCCCAGATCAACTGCGTAAAATGCTTGTACGGGGAGCTCTTAGTCTTCGGACTGCCTTTGTCAAAGTCATAGTTTTTGACCTCATCATACCAGCGTTGAACCATCTCTCGACAATTGACACAGTTGTCAACCATGGCTCCTTGACACTTTGGAACAGCTGGCTGAAAATACGCCAGGTTTTCACCTAAAGAAAGAAATTAAAGTCGTTTTCTCTTGGGATCAACCGTTTCAACGAAACCCGTTTTGGTTGATTTGGTTGAAGTTCCCAACACAACTCTTCTAAATGAATTATTTTTGGGTGAACAACGGTTGCGACTGGGTGTAGCCATTCTCGGGCTCCTCGACTCCTTCTGCCAAGTCCGGTTGTCCAGGGAAAATGACGCCAAAAGCAAAACCTGCGAACCTGCTGACAGATCAGCCGACGCTGCCTATTGTTTTCAACAATTTCAATCAATTTCGGAGCTGATTGAACAAGTTAATCAACCAAACCCACTAAAAACGGTCTTTTTCCCAATAGAAGACGAAAAGACCTAACCAAACCAACGAACCAAAAAAGGTTGATGCCAATAGAACGTGATCTAAAATTTTTAGGAGCTGGGAACACTCCGTTCTTCTTCCCTGCCCATCGTCCTAAACATTAGCTTCAGCATACAGCACAGCAGAAACAAAACAAATGTTGAAAAATCAGATGGCCCTTACAGAAACAAACACACATAGTTTCTACATCTGTTGTGTTTTTTATGTGCAGTATACCAAAGATTACTTTCGTGTTCATCATGTCCATGGCATCACATCGCATGAATATCTTTGTATATTCACGTGATAACTATAGGTTGTCAGGAGCCCATGGGCTCCTGAGGTTGGGGATTTTCATCTCCAAAACGTTCAGGCTTCAGCATTTCTCTCTTACCGATCTTGTGATTTAAAATGGCAACTTGATCGTGTTGTAATGAATCCGTCGAGGCCAGTTGGTCGGCCCAGGTCTGCGCTCCCTCAGCTAGGTCATGTGACCACATGAGTGGAGGGACGCCATGTTTGGCGCGGTAATTATTATGTGCGTCGAGACAATCTTGGGAAAATGGATCCAATGAACCTGTTGAAAATGCAATAGAAGGGTGGAAAAGTGTGTCTAAGCATTTGATCAAAGAACTGTGCAGAATGTTTATTTTGCCGGTAGTAGCGAGATTGAAGTTTCGTCAGTTCATTTATGCAAAGAAAAAGGTAAGCTAAGTGGCAGGTTCTGACAAAAAGTCATGTCAAAGGTCGAGCACTGACAACAACAACAACAACAACAACAACAGCATGCAACAAAAAGCAGACCGCAATTAAAGTGCTTTTGCGCTAACTGACGACTTCGACACGAAACGCATGTTGCATTAACAACAAAGCGAGTGGATAACTGAGAGTTTGAATTCAAACTCAAACGTTGAATTCAAACGTTGAAGTCACCTGAATTTTTCTAGTGCATACATGAGACAATTGCTTAAATTGTCCAGGAAGTGTGAGGATCATTCTTTCAATCCAATTCAGTTTGAATTCAACACGCAATAAATTTCTAAACTGATCACTAATCAGTGCAGCCAAGAACATACCTTTATCTGTAGAGGTTTCAGAGTTAATAACTATTACGGAAGGCTTCTCGTTTGCTAAACCTAGGAGAAATTGAAAGTTTCTTCACTCTCTTATTTTACGATTTAAGAACTGATTTTAAAGTGATTTTAAACTGATTTTAAAGTGTTCACCTCAATGACTGAAATAAAGGCAAGTTTAAAAAGTTACTTCTTTTTTCATTGGAAGCTCTTAAAATAAATTACCAGGAAAGGAAGCAGTTAAAGAACATTTCCTCTTCCATTTCGATTGGGTCGCGAGCCAAGTTCATCCCTTTAACTCTTAATACTGACTGTATGGATTCTACTCTAGCTAACGCTAGACGATTTTTACTAGCTCGTCAATTGGAACCTCTCCGGTGGTTAAAGGTTATCGCGAGCTTACGACAATCGTAAGCACAGTCTGTGTTCAGTAGCGAGAGTTGTATGCGATTTTTTAGGTGGCGCGAGCAGCGCGCGCAGAAAAAAATCACATACGACAGTTGTAAGCAAAAGTTGTACCGTGTAAAGCGGCCCTTGGCGGCCGTCGAAATACTCAGTTAGACGTTTGGTTGAGGAGTGGGGTAACAAGGCACTAGACGGTAGTGCGGGGCATTTTTAAGCTAGGGAAAGCAAACTGGGGAATTTTATTAAATTTTACGGCGTGTTCAGAATGGTATACGGGGCATTATTAAAGAAGAAAGCATTATTCATTACCTTTAAATGTAGCAACCTGCCCGGTTACTTTCTTTGGTTGTCGTCCCGTAGACCGTGAGTTGTTTTGACCTGAGGACGTTGGTAAGGAAAGAGTAACGCATACATCAACATATGAAGTGGAATGCCGCTGGCTATCAGATTGCGCTACGAATATGGCGGCATCGTACGCGCGAGTTTTGCCTTTAGAATATACTGTTGTAGGATATAAAAAACGTCGAGATAGAAAAGCAGTCATGCAGATTTTACAAGAAAACAGGTAGGAGGAAGCATTAATCGATTACTAAACGAGTTTTCTCCACGCTTAAAGAGCAGTAAATTGTTGATAAGGTTGACAAACGCACATATTATGCATGTCCAATATTCGTACTCTTCCTACTGGAATGCAGTGACCTTTGGGGCTGCAAAGATTTGTCGCTCAAAAGACAGAATAGCCTCCTTCGCAGCCGTTGTGAGCAACATCCAGAGTTTTTCAATTGTTTTATGCTCAGTTCCAGGACGATAAACCGTTGGCCCCGTCTCACACATCACTCGCTAACCCACACACTGTTGGAAACGAGTAGGGGACTTAGTCCCTGGTGTTGTGGTATGGCCTTGTTTTGCAAGGGGAGGGGGGGGGGAACCTCATTTGATTTTGAACACCACAACAAGCTAGCAGTCTGGCAAAAGTCCTCCAAAGTGAACAGTCTTGTAAACTAGTCTTGAAAAGCCCCCAGGGAAAGCTAATAAATATACTTCAATACTACTTCACGACTAGCAGTATAATACACGGGAGATACACAGGACAATATTTTACCTTTCCTTAAACTTATCTTAGGCTTATAATAATTAGTTTACCTTGAACAGTTGAAGATCCTAGTGCATTACGCACATGAGGAGCGCTGGAATGAGGTATTTCAGGCTTGAGGTGATGAATGGGAATCTTAGGGAGCACGATGTTCTTCAGAGTACCGGGTACACTGCTGGATGTTTTGTTAGCGGAATGTTGATCTTTATTTTTATGCAAAGCCGTGAGATTTTTTGATGGCTTGTGGTGGTGTGCTGTAGAAGTGGAATGTTCACAAGTGTAATATCACTGCGAAAAATAGTTGGCATCAGCAGGCGCTGGATTGACAGCTCTTTCAATAAACGTTGTAGCGGGATGTCAAGGACTTAAGCTTGTGTGACAACACCCGCAAGATGGCGTGGGTAATTTTTAATATATTTAGTAACTTTCAGTGCCAATGCCATCTTCATTTAACTCTTTTTGGTTTATCACATCATACGACTGATATGTTATCTTTTGGTCTTGCCACGTAAGCGAGAGGTTTAAACATCCGACGACGGTTATTGAAAAGCCTCTATGTACCACGACACGACGCGCGCGCACGGCTGAACGGACTCCCCTGAAACCCTGGGATATCTCCTCGTTGTTCTATGGGTCAAGCGAGCAACATATTTGCTGCAGCTGTAACTTGAGACAGGCTCTTGATCGGCGTCTCGTGCAGCCCCGCTTAGATTTAGCCCATGATAACGAGGCAGATAAACTCTTTCTACCTGTATTACAGTTCTCAGTTTATGCTAATTGAACTAAGCCAAAATGGATCCGTTTTGCAGTGAGCTTGATTAATTTGTTTTGAATTCGAACTGAGTGTGAAATCCTCTCCTCTCCTCTAAAACGGGAGACTGACGACAACCCAATTTGGCCAACTAAGAATCTTGATGCAAATTTCTAGTTCATTGGTTGAAAGTTCAGTTTTACGAGCGATTTTCTGGTGATGGTAATGCCAGAGAGAACTGCTCGGCTGCTTGTCCACGGCTGTCCTAATTGAAGCGCTTTTATAGTTATTTGTTTTCACTCTTGAATGTCAAGTGAACCAGTGTGGTCATGAAACGAGAAATATTCAAAGTGAAAGGACCAGTTGGAGCTTGCCCTGTTGTCGATATGTTATAATAAGAAACCTTCTTTCACATATCTCGAGTTTTCGTTGTATTCCCCAGCAGGTTGTTGTTAACACCTCGGCTTTTCGGTCTGTAACCAGTTCATTATCCTCAGTCGTTTTCAGATCAAAACAGAAAGCAACAAATTTGCCGCAATCATCAAGCGATGTGTCTTGATTCTTTTGTTTTTTGTTATCGAAATGCTCCACCTAACACGTAACCTCAACTGATAAAAACAACAGCTCTCTAAGTAAGGTCATAAAAGATGGCTAACCTTCTTGAGTTGGTGTCGATGTACCCCACAGTATCAAACACGCAAAACCAAATAGATGTGCCTTCATGTCAGGGGACATTTGCCTTAGAGAATTCCGCGTATTGTTGAGTAAATTTTAGAACTGAATCTCACACAAACCAGTCCCGGCTGACATCAGCTCATTATTAATTACCGAAGTCGTTTGTTACCCAATAACTTCCCTTTATTAGCGACGTTGCGGCAGCCTAGAGTTTCCATGCTAAACTTTCCAGGCGGAAACTCTCCGTGGTGCAAATAAATCAGTTTATTGCAGAAAAGCGAACAACAATGAAGTTTTGGACAGATAAGGGATAAATGTTTTATTATTTTTTTTCAGTTATTATAAACTAATTGTGTTGACTCAGAGTTGGGATCGTAATCGTCGACTACACGGGTATTGATACCAGCGGGTACCTGAAAATCGGGTTACGAGTTTGTTTCTGCTCTTTTCAAGCCAAAGTCCGTACTTCAGGTGCATTATTTTGGGATACCTATTTCCGGTTTAGGATTGGGATACCTATTTCCGGTTTAGGATTAAAGGAATAACTGGAGTGAGGTTTTCCAAAAGAAAGCGTGTTCCGAAGAACGGAATGGTTATTGCAGAGGTGACCTGAGAACCAAGGCTCGGAATAGTCTGGACACGACTGGACTGACATTCCGGCGGCCGCGCACGATTTTCGTGCTAAAGTCTTCCCAAGAGAGCGCGTATACTGTGTATTCCGTTCATTCTACTATCAGCAGCAGAATTAACAGAATGCTATTCTTTTCATTCTGAAAACGGATTACTCCCAAAGGAAAGGGTAAACCAAACACTCCGTGTATTGATGTGAAGTATATATGAAATATATACTTATTCCCCAGGAGTGTATTCTTATTCCCCAGGAGTGCACTCTTGTTTTGATCAACTTTAACCACGCTTGAAATAAATTCTGCGTTATCTCGTGCGCCTTATCTCGTCTTTGAAGAAGACGATTTCAGCAAAGGACCCTTTTGATCGCAGTTCAATTCTCATCCAGCTTTGTAATGAGAAAATTGAATAAAGTTAAAATTGCTGGGTATCCGGTGCATTTAAAAATAAACTGCATGTTGTTGGGTACTTGAGTCTTTCGCAGAGTCTTTTGGGTCGTCAGACAATGCCTCCGCACACCACGTGGAGTTTGTTATTTGGACTCCAAAGGAATTCTCCACACCGGTTATTTGAATTGATTTAAAATAATCGAAAATCCCCAGCTCAGTGGAACTCTAAGTTGCTCGTTTCTTAGAGCTTGCGCATTGAGCAGCAAATAGCAATTTCGCTTCCAGAACAAAGTCAAGTGGAGCGAGCCGCAGCCAAGCCCCCTGATCGTCCTAGCAGTCCCCCCTCATTTTTCCTTGAGCTCTGGTTGGTCAACTGTTGGATCAACGGATGGCTCAAACGATATACATTTTTTTCCAAAACTATCGGCACTATAGTAATATTAATAATAATATTAATAATATAATAGTAATAGTAATAATAATAATTACGTATTTACAGTGTAATTTTGAAATTTCTTGCAATAAGGTTTATCTAATAATAATAGTAATGATAATCAAATATAAAATCATATAACTAGTGAAATGTTAAAACTATGATAAAAAAGAAGGCGTTACGAGGCGGGACGGCTATTCATAGAGTTATTTTTATGCAGTTACTTTTATAGAGTTAGAGTTACGCCTCCAAAATCCTGAATTTATGATTTTGGAAGGGTTAGCTTAATGCACTAGTCAATTGAAACCCCCACCCCCCCGGATCCAGGACAGACAGGGGTATAATAGGGGCATATAAGCACTTTTGATCACAGATCTGTCCCCCGGGGTGGTAGATAAGATGTGTTTTGGTTCTTTATATGTCCCCACCTCGGGGAATCAGGGAGATTTCACTGCGGTTGAAAAAGACTGGTACCGAAGTTCGTCGCGAAGTCGATCGATTGCACGTTGTCGTTTTCGCGCCATCCATATTGGCTGATATTGGCAAAATGCTTCGCAAAATTTGGTTTAAAGACACAAAGAAGCTTGTTATGAAGCGGAGTGCAATCATCCCATTTGCCAGAGAGGAAGACCCACGGATGAGTTAGTGTGGTACACTGGCGGACCCAGTGTTTAGTTCCTGCCTTTACCAGTGCCAGATCCAAAGCGACCTTGGGGATCTAAGGAATGTAAGAATGGCAATGGGTTTTGCACGGGGCACTTTTTGTGTCTGGAAAAGGTTTTAGCCACAAACAGCAGCGATTTACTAGCAGCTCATACTTACCCAGTTATCAAGAAAAGCTTTGAGAAAGCTCAAAAGGAGAGCCGAGACTTGAACTCAGAAGATGTAGAAGAACTTGCAAAGCAAACCCTTCTGAGTACTGAAGACGTTGAAATGTGGGCAACACATCTTGATTCTGTAAAGAAGCGACGACAAGCTGGTGCTCGTAAAGCTGCTGCTACAAGAAAACAGAAGTCAGCCAGACAGAAGTCCAGTGATAAGGTGGCCACTGCTGGGAATGAGTCCTGGTGTCTTTGTGGTGGTCCAGAATCTGGTAATATGATTGCTTGTGATAATCCTGGCTGCCCTATAGAGTGGTTCCATTTCGAATGCGTGGGACTTGTGGATGCACCGAGTGGAAAGTGGTTTTGCACTGAATGTGCTTTTTAACATTTTCAAAGCTATCACTGTTCAGAAATGCTCTGTTGCAATGTGAAATTCACATTCTTGCAAAATTTAATAATCCGCAGCAAGTTTTGTTCAGATGTATTAAAAGAAAACTATTACCTTATTAAAGTATATTTTGTTCCTGATCAATTCAGTGTGAACGCTTTCTTTTTGTTTTGTTTTGTTTGTTGTTGTTGTTTTTAAAATCCCTTGCCAATTTATTCCCATGGGGGGGGGGGGGA
>BLFK01000990.1:2581871-2608712 GCA_014634185.1 Astreopora myriophthalma | reverse complement strand
CTGTGTCCAACAGAGGGTACTCACCAGATTGTCATGTCGACCTCCACGCCGTGTTTTACTTAATGCGACATTTTTCGGATGGGCAGTGAGAGTATTTGACCTTCGCGGCCGATATCGTCATGGCGTTTTCGCCACCTGAATATTGTAGGTTGTTTGCTTAAAAAAAAGGCTTACAAAGGGGGAAAGGAGGGTTATGCCAGGGGTCAACCCCAGGACTCCCCTTGGAGGCTACGCCCTTGGGTTCGTCTCCGGTTAGAAGCATCGAGGCGTCATTACTGATGGATTCTTCATTTCATACGTTGGATCATTTTCTTCCACGTTGGGGGGATCCTTCAACGAAGCCGGAAGGCCTTAATGTCCGTTGATGTTTTTTTTTCTTTGTTTAGAATCAGAAGACGAAGATGACGAGGATGATGAGGAAAGCGACGAAGAGGAAGAAGAAATTATTCACAAACACCACAAACATCACATAAAGTATCACACTCTGAAGAAAAACAAGGTTCGAAAACACAATAAACACAGCAAAAAGATTAGCCTGGGTGAGTAAACAGGGGTCAAATGAATTGTGTTCAGAACACAACCCTAATATAGAATAGACATTACGAAAACTTTTGTTGTACACGTTCGTTTGTAGTAAGTGACCTCTGGACTAAAGTGGAATAACTCGCGCTTATTTGGAGCTAGAAACTTTCAGTCAAAATGCAAGATACGTGTAAGAGCAAAATGTTTTAGGTGTGGTAAAATACTCGGAAAAGGAAATTCGAACTCTGCAAAATGTAGTAGAACCAATCTTGCGAATACAGCCTTTCGTGCTCTATTTCTGAACTGTGGAAATACAGGACAGTACTACGGATTTTTTTTTGTTAGGGTAGGGGGGAGAAATCCGCACATCCTTTACAGGGACTTCCTGTACGCAGACAGGGTTTCTAGTTGGACGTTTCTGTTTTCACACCTACAGAAAGTTGCCTCTAAGACCTTTTAAAGAAATATATATTTTTTAGTCAGTTGGTCGATTTTCTTGTGATTTCGGATCAATATAGCTACACGAAATAGCTCAGCAAAGTCAAACCCTATGTTAGGAAAAAAAGCTCAGTTTTCCTGGCGGGGGCACCCCTGCCCCCCCTCCCAGCCTGCCATGCGCTATGTACGTCCCCCTTCCCCTGCTATGTACGGCCCTGAAAGATTGGCGGCTGGAGCCGATCCAGAGGGAGGGCCGTAAGTATGATGGACCTCCCTTTCGGAGAACTTCGATTTCGTCCCCAAGTATATCCTGTGTTATTACTGAGTAAGACACCCTTTTGATTTGGTTGCTGTTTTCTTTTTAGCACTCAATGGAAAGCTTTTCTTTTTTCAAGGAAAATCACAATCGTTAACACATGATCTTCTTCCTCAGCCGAAGAGCTCAAAGAAGCAAAGTCAGACAACAGCCAAGAAGACGAAGATGAGGAAGTCGACGAAGATGCCATCCGCGAGGCAGTGAAAGCTCAAAAAAACTCCAAAACCCAAGAAGATGAAGAGGAAGAAGAGGAAGACGAAGACGAAGACGAAGCCAGTTCCGGTTCAGGATCCGGACGATCAGCGAGCGTAATTCCTGAAAAACCCAATAAGAGATCACCACACAAAGTCTGGGAATTTTAGAGCTCTGTTTTAATTTTCATGGATATGTTATGGAAGCAACATACGAAAATTTACATTTTCTTCGGACTAAAAAGGCTAAACGTACTTTGTCAGCCTCACAAGGGTATTCACGAAAATAGAATCTAGTTTCGAGAATACCCTTGAGTTGAGTGTATTGATTTGCTTTCATAACTTGATATGTGAATAAATTAGAATAGAAGATAGCCAATGTTTACGAAATAAGGGAAAATAGGTGTTGGTGGCCGCTTTCATTGACTGTTTTGAGAGCAAAGAAAACGGCGAGGCTCATGAAGAAACGGTGACGTGTGCAACACGCTTAATACTGACTGATTTTCATTATGCATGAATCAATGTCAGAATGCATTTAGAACATCAAAGAACATTATTTCCCTGTAAATTCAAGCTTTCCTCATTTGTCGATCTCACTTTTCGTTTTTTTTTCCTAGAATTATTTTTGAAACCAATATAGACCCATGGATTGTATCCAACAAAAATCAAGCCGAGAAATTGGGATCGCGTCGTTGTCAGTGGTCGCCATATTGGATTATGCGGTATCTCGCGTCGCTGATGAAGAGCGCAGTTTTTCAAGGATAGGGAACGCCCGCAATGTGTAGTGGGAAAAGCCGCATTTGCTGTGGCAACCGACCATAGTCGTAAGCTTTTTGACCAAATGAAGAAAAATTATTCTGAATTACGGATTTATTTAGAATCAGTAGATTTTGGTAGAGTTTCGAAATCCGCAGTGCCCCTAGTCCCAGGTGTATATTTTCGTTTAGTTTTGGTGTGAGAATTTTTGGAAAATCCAAAATAAACAAAAACTACTCCATCAGCAGTAGGAAACACTTAACACCAATGGTATACAATGTTACCTATATATTTTAGATCCTTCGCAGTTATTGATTGTAAATGACAATTACTATTCCTCTGAGGAGATAAATAAAGAGTTTCATTACAAAAACAGTGATAGCCAAACTGGTTCGCAACTTATTGTTTACGTTCCACTCCAAAGCATAAGAAACTATGTCAGAACTTGGGTCCTATTGTTGTTTTTTTTCACTCGGGATTCAAATTTGGCAAGTAGCGGTCGGCAATGCGAGGGACACAACTTGGTTTGTGGAATCTTTATTGTTAAATTGACCATATTGTCAGCTGAAGTAGATACCGACAGGTTTAGCCTTGCGCAAATTGCAACTTCACCTGAATTGCTTTCCACATGACTCCTTCGAAGCTTATCCTACTCAGAATTACAATATTCCTAAACACATTGGGCAGACAAGTAAGGGAATTACAGGAAGCTGCCCTCATGGTTGCATCGTTCTAATACCAAAAAGGAATAACAAGTTCGGACTTTTGAACACCGTAATCCCTTTGGACAGAAGCTATAACCTGACAAGCAACATAAATTTTTTTATATCCAAGGAAACTTCTTGGTAAACCTTGCAGTTTGTCTACGAATAAAGGCAAACGATGCCAAACCGTAGAACAGTTCATTTTCTCATCCGTCTTAGCAGTAAGTTTCATTTCCCCAACGGTTGCCACAGCTTACTTCCGTGATGCTGCGTTGAAAGGCCTTCTGCAAGTGCCTGACATCAGAGAATTACAAGAGGCGCGGCAAAATGACTCCAAGTTTAATTTAGTCGCAACTGCACATCACAGCATTAATATTCTCGTCGCGCGGGTAAAAATGTCGTAAGCGCTGAAATCATCTCGTCACTGCCGATGCTGCCACTCAGGGCGGCGAGAGTCTTCGCAAATTTCGCTTTTAGCAGGAAGCCTTAGTTTTCCCTGCTAGGAATCTGGGGGCGAAGAGACTGTGAGGGATCCTGGGAGCTGATTTCTTACAAAAGCAGTCATGTGAAGTGGCCCAGTGATATCTGCGATCGTGGCTCCTGTGATATTTGCACCTCGGAGGTTAGCATCCTGAAGATCACATCCGGTTAAATTGCAATTCTGCACAAACAGAAAGACGAATGGAGAAAAGCCATCATTAAAGTGTATCCAAATTAAAAAGAAAAAAAAATAGGCGCGCACAACCAAAATCCTGATTTCAATGATATTCACTGAAAGCTTCGTATTCCATTCTGCGCGGAAAACTTGAATAAAAGGAAAACAAGGTCGGTAAAAATAAGGTGTCGGACTGAAAATTTCCATGATTAAAAAAATTATTTAAAATACTCCAGTTGACGAGTTGGACAGTAGCTTTGGAGATCTTGTTTTTCAGCAGTATTGACGTGCATCGTGTATGACACCCGGCATTAGAAGCTGATTCTCTCATTTCAATTCTGTCCGATCTGGTAGTTAACCATTTTTCATCGCTCCCTCATTTGCACTATATATAATCTAACCTCCAAATCTGCTCCTGCTAATTCTGCTCCTCGTAAGTTGCAGTTCTGGAGATTGGCTCCCTTGAGAGTAGCTACTCGAAGATTTACATTTCCTAGTTGGCTTCCTTCCAAGTCCGAACCTTTGAGATTTACACCTGCAATTAAAAGCAAATATGAACAGCTAAGGGAGTCTACGCCACAAAATTGTCAGCAGCAAGTTGCAGCAAAGCAAGAGTTGAATGATACCGCGCCTGTTAAATATAGGGAGCATCCTCTTACCTTCAAGATGAGCCCTCGTACCAGCAGGGTCCTCAAAATTGCACCCTCTGAGAGAGGCACCTTCCATATGAGCCCTTTGAAGGCGAGTGCAACTTAAAATGGCACCCTGTGTAACAAAACAAATAGAACGAAAGGACAATTAAAGCGTGGAGATTTACATGCAAGGCAACAAACACGAAAGTTCTATCTACTAACTATTGCGCAAATGATGAAAGGACTTTTCCATATCATCCCTTGAATTTGACGTTGGAGATTCTTAAAATTGCTTTTCAAATTTCTTTCCGGAACAAGCAAAACAACAAGAACTTAATACAGAAGCTAAGAGTGAGATGTTCAAACTCTACTAATAACTACTCTTTGTCTAAAATTCCACTCTAACACTTAAACACACTTCTTTTTCGTGTCAGTCATGTGAAATGCGATTACGGACGTCCAGCTAAAGACGTTTCGCATGAAATTCTCCCTGAGGGCCATAGTTCCATTGACAGCTATGAGAAATAACGTGTTTAGAATTTCTTTTCACTCTCGACATCTGTTGGAGGTATTATGAACCTTAAGAAGAACTTTGATTCTGATCATATTGTCTGGAGGCTATTTACATCCATGTGAGCTCCAGAAAGATTAGCTCGCTCCAAACAGCAGTTGGACAGGTTCGCATTTGCCAGGTCTGTCTTTCTCAGGTTTGCCATTTTGAAGTTGATGTAGCGTAGGTCAAGTTTGGAGAGGTCAGCAGAGTCTAAATTTATTCCCTGCAGCATGGAAAAAGAAATCGAAAAATGAGAATATTAAGCCATTCAGTCACAAAAGTAAAAATAGTGCCCAGTAGTTTTTCAGGGAAGGAACTCTTTCACTTTGTAGTTCTCTTGACTTCAAGGTTGAAAGTGAAAACTGTGCTTCCTGATACGCATTCATTTGTTGCCGTTCTGACTTGGGATGTGGCGGTGTATTTATGCGAGTGGCCGACGTTTGATGTGGCATAGATGTAGCATAAATTGTGTTACCTGGCAGCGAAGTTCACAAGTTGACGGCGTTGATAGTAGAATTTTAACAAACTCGTTTCTTGAGAGAGGGGCATCTTCAGACTTGTCCATAGCCTGGAAAATTAATCTGCTATTGAATATATCGGTGAATTGTGAACATCGATAGGTAAGGCAATTAAAGGTTAAAAGATAGACATCAACACATATTCTGAACAATGATTGTGACCAAAAAGGCCAAGCGGCCCGAAACAAAACTACACAGACAAAAAGAAAAAAGCTTCAAACATCATCGCGCGTAAATCCGCCGTATTGCATGCACTTTACGTGCGTGTTAGTGCGGCCAGTTCTTTAGACAGTTCTTTATAACACTCCGGATCGTTGAAAATCGTGATGGAAAGCATGATTGTTTCACAACTGATAATGCTACCTTCACCATCTCTTCTAATTGCTCCAAAATACCGGAGATTCCAAAAAACTTGGCCTCTTCTAAAACACCTAATAAAAAAAAGAAATATGACAGTTTCGATCGTACTCAATTCTATATGTTGCTCATGCGTTCACATGTGCCGAGGTTTAAAAAAATAATAATAATAATAGGGAAGCTACAGTAAGCATGACGAAGTAGACGAGGGAGAAAATTACGGCTTAACGAACACAAGCAATTATCCTGCCCGAGCTTTCTGCAGTTTCGTACATTTCTTTGCCGTCTTCTGGTTAAAAAATTAAATGATCGACTAAAAGGGAAAGAGCACGTGTGCGCCAGAACATGACTTTCTAGACTAAATTTCAATGCCCTTCACAGCAGTTCAAATCCTGGATAGCTGGTATTTTCAAGCGATGTCCTTATGGCGTCAAAGTCGTGTTCCTTCCAAAAGCTCGTTAGTAACCTTTGTTTGAACAGTGTATAGCTGTGCATTACCTTCTGGATTAACACCATTGTCCAGTATAAGTTGGCCATGTCTCAGGTAGTTAAGGATTGGTTCAAAGTAAACTGGACTCCTATCGATAAGAAAAGCTCCGGTGGGGTCTGTGATACTGCTCCATGATTCTGAGTTCAAAGCCAAACATAATTTTTTACTGTCACTACTGGCTCACCATCCGACAGCACCAGATTCACCCTTTCTGTTCTTCAACCTTCCCTTCTTCGTCCTGTTCCAGCTCCCCCTTCCCGTTCATGTTCTCTCCCCTTCTCCTCCTTTTCACTCCTGTTTCTTATCCTGCTTCACCTACTCCTCCGCCCCACTGTTCCCGTTCCTCATTCTCATCACCGCCCCTGTTGTCTTTGTCTTCCTTCCTGACTGTTCCTTTTCCTCCCCCACCCTCTTGTTCCTTCTGCTCTGCCTCCCCCTTCCTGTTGCTCCTTCTCCCCATTGCTCCTGTTCATTCCCCTTCCTCCTTCTTCCACTGCCTGCTCTTTCTACTCTTCCTTCCCTTCCTGTTCTTCCTCTTCCTTACCCACCTGTGGCTTCTTCTCTTTCTTACTCCAGTCCCTCTGCTCTTTACTGTCCTTTTTATACTCTTCCTTCCCTGTCTGTTCCTCCTCCTCCTCCCCTTTTGCTTCTACTCTTCCTCCCCCGCCTACCTCTCCTGTTCTTCCTCCTACCCCTGTTCCTTGTCATTTTCTTCCTCCTCCTTCCCCTCCTTTTCCTCTTCCTCCCACTTCTGCCTATTTGTTATCCTTCCACTCTTCCTCCTCAAATTCCACCTCCTGCTCCTTCTACTCCTTCCACCTTCTTCTCCCTCCTATTCATGATCCTTTTCCCCCTATCCCCTACTCATATCCTTCTGCTATTTCTCTTTTTCTTTGCCCTCTTCTTCCTTCCTCTTCTCCTAATGTTCTTCTACCTCCTCCTGTTACCCCTTCTTCCTAATCACCCTCCTTATCATCTTCCTCATCCATAGTCAAAGGGTCTTCAGTCTGTACACCAAAATTCATGTTCCAAAATGGACATGTCATTTTAGAGGTTCCTATCAATCCTACAATGAATTCATTCACTGACCTGCTGGGGAGAACATTTTTGCCAACATGCTGCTTGGTTCATTCATCAGTGTTGCCCTGAAGAAGCACAAAGTAAAACAAATGTAAGTGACAATGACAAAAATGACATTAGAATTGGTTTGTTACTCAAATGTACCTCGTTGTTGTAAATATTTGACCTCCAACATTGAGTGTCACCCAGTCTGTGAATGCTGAAAAAATATAAACCTAAATAAATTATGAAGTGGCAATTACACTATACTAAATAACAATGTGAGCTTAAGGCCCCTTTCTTGGACTGTGAAAATCTCTATAGTCTGCTTCCCTTAAAAATATGCTAATCTGACCACATATTACAAAGCATACAGGACTAAAGCCCCATCTAAACAATCAAACATTTTTGTCCAACATTGTGTCCGATGAACATCAACTGTACACGCACACAGTCTTAGAAACTCTGAGATAAATTACTATGCCTCCAGACCAAGAACGGAATGTGCAAAAGGTAGCCTGCACAACAGAGGGTCTGTTCTGTGGAACAAGATTCCATCGGAAATCAGACACCTGCCTAGTTTAAAACTGTTTAAAACCGCTCTCATTGGGAAAGATGATATTTAGTGCGCTGTAAATTAGAGAAATTTTCATTACATAGGTTTTATTGAAGGTTAGTTAATTAGTTTGTTAGTTAATGTAATGTTATTCTGATGTAATAGATAATTTATTCTTTGTAATTTTTTACACGACTCTAGGAAGACCATTTTTTATAAGAGTTCGTGTTTAAATAAAGATTGATGATGATGATGATGATGATGACCTATGAACAAGCTTGACATACTTATGATCTAGATCAAACATTTTCATGCAGCATTTTGTGTTATGTATAAACATTTCATCATTTTTCCACCCCAAACAACATAGCTCATGCTCGATGTTGGATGGAAAGGTCCGATTGTTTAGCCAGGGCTTCAGGATTTCAAAGGAAACTCTTGAATTGGTTTGAATTAAAAAAAACGTTTGTTCATACTGTACTACTCACATCTGGTTTCATCTACAGCTGCATGAACATCGCCATTTACCAGACTGGTGTAGATTGGATGTGGCCCTATGAAAAATTTACACTGCAACTTACACTGACGGCAATGATCCTGTTCTTATATAACTATCCTACATTGTGGCAATAGACCATTCTAAATATGAGGCACCTCTTATCACCCTGTATAATAATTGCCTTTGAAGAGATAAAAAGCCAATCTCAGCAAGGGAAATCTCCCAAGTTTGTTTGCCTAGTCTACATTAAGACCCCTCCTGCCTCACCTATAGAATACATGGCCATTTAGGTCAACCTCATACATATTAGCTGAGCGCTTTTGAAGAATTAGGCTCGTAACAATAGCTACTTTTGTTATTCTACGCCACTGAATTAAGTGGCCTAGTATTCTAAGCCAGTTAAATACAGTGTTAACATTTTCTAACAGTAGTCATCTGCAAATCCCGAGTAAAAAACCTTAATTCATACCCACAGCAAGATCTTCTGGACAAGCATACAGTACTTCATCATCTCTGATCAACTCAACATCATCAATCAATCCTCCATTTCTAGTATACACAGCAGCTACTGATGGAAGTCCAAGCTTCCCTTGGACTGTAAGGAGAAATGTTTCAAACGCATCAGGAACAGCGACTACCTTTAAAGAAAAGCCAGCCACGTGTGCGTAAATTACCGCCGTTTATTAATATTTTATTTTTATTATTTTTTTCCGTTTAGTTTTCTTTTTAGTTTTATCGACATTGACGACGACACGAGAAAATACAGGTGATCGGTCAATTTTAATAGATGAGACTCACACAAGGAAAAAATCATTACCTTTTGTTTATGGTCTTTTGTTTGGGGTAAGCTTAATCGCACTCAATTGATTTAATGCGCCAAAGTCGATCGAGGAATCTGAAGCTTACCGAACAAAAACAAAAGAAACTAAGTGAAAAACTCACCTTTCCTCCCATTGCACATCCTTTCGCAAAAACGGTCACCCTCTTTTGAAAATATCCTGGCATATTTCGCGTGCTAGACTGAAATTTCAACATCAAAAGGCGAAAAAATAAAGGAAATCTGACTAAAATTGACAGGCGTTCTTTGAGCCCACTGAGCGAGCCTGGACACTTGGTATGCCCAATCCTTCTCGGGGTAGTAATTAGTGTAAGACCTCAGTTTTAAGACCTCACTATTAGCGACCTTCAGACATCCTTCAGATCGGAGTACGAGTACAATCTCGTTCCCAGAGCCCACGTGTCTTTTGCTCAGCGCCAAGACACGGAGCTCTGGAATAATCAACTTGAAGAGCTGTGTTTATTGGCTTCTCGATTTATCAAAGTGCTCATGCGTAAACTACTGAATGCAAAATAGCTTGTTATTTACGAATATGGAGCAAAAATCTCCAATCTAACTCGTAAACAAGAAGATTTGTCCCTGGTTTTGTAAGCCCTTGTCTTTTAACGATCACTCAATTTCACTTTTCAGTAATACCGGAACTCCTAAAATCTTGGAGTTCCGGTAATTGATTAGTCCAGAGCTCCGTGTCTTGGCGCTGACCAAAAGACACGTGGGCTCTGGGAACGAGATTGGGAGTACGAGTACGACTACGACTACGAGTACCTGAGCACGCGCACTGAAAAAAATTTCGACCTGAAAACCTAATGCGCGTGCTCAGAACGGAAAACTCGTACTCGCAGTCGTACTCGTGCTCCGATCTGAAGGTCGCTATTATGTCCCAGACCGCACCTAAGTCATAGAATAGCAGCTATTATAGTAGTGGAAGTACTCCAAGTAGTGTTAGTCGTAGTAGTAGCTGTAGTAACCGTAGAAGCTGTAGTAGCCTTGGTAGCTGTAGTAGCTGTAGTAACTGTATGTAACATATTAGCTGGTGATAATTAGCACCGATTGTATATTATTTACCTGTGGGATTACAGTGAGTCTTGATCACAGATCGTGGAGTCCAATCTTTGCATGCGATATTAGTGCCATCGATAACGATCCTTGCTGCGGCTCTCTTCAGGATACGATATAAAGCCAAGGTCAGCGTGGATTTGCCGGCCCCATCGTGACCCACAATACCGATCTGAAAGTACAGCATGGAGAGCCAGTTTATGACGGCCAATGATTTTAATAATCTACTACAAAATACAGCGTAGAAAGCAATTATCATTTGAGTCCCACAGGCAACCTTTTGCCCTGGCCTAAGACCGCAGTTGATCTGTTTAAGGGCAAGAGGCGACCCTTTTCTGTACTTCAAGTCAAATTCTTCTATTTCGATGCTGCCTTTATCAGGCCAGTTGTCGTGCGGGCGGTTATCTGGTATGATCCACTCGGCCTAAAAAAAAAGCATTAGCATTGGCAACGAATGAATGTCATTAGAGTAGAAGAGAGAGTGAATTTTAAGACCGGTAAATGTATGAATTTTTTGGCCGGTGTTCGGGCATATTCGGAAAAAGTACGAGTACTCCTTACAGGAGTCGGACCTTCCGATTACTAGTTCGAATGCTCTACTGCCGAGACCGACGAAACTCGTATGAGCTCGGCGATTAATTAAATTAGGTTAGTTTTCGTTTACTGGCGTCTCCTGTAGCTCAGCAGTAGAGCATTGAAACTAGTAAACAGATGTCGAAAGTTTGATTCCTTTTAACAGCACTAGGATGATACATCAACAACAAAATTAAATGCAGCATTACCTCGTTCTTTTCAATCAGTGTTAGGATAATATTCTCCATTGTTTTCAATTGTCTCATAGGCGTGATACAATCGATGTTAATATATTCTCTCACACTTAAACTGCGAAAAATTCTACTCAGGACTTTGGAAATTTGCATTTGATAACGGCTACAAGATGGCGCCGAACGTAATGTCCTTTCGTTAACATGAATTCAGCCGAAAATTTGCGGTCTATTTTCAGTTTGAGCGGGAAAATACCCGGTACCCGGGAAAGATCACAGACTCAATCACTGATAGGCATTACAGCTGTCAATCCAACCGCAGGTATTTTATCGACTTTCGAAGTATTCTATCTTCGTTTATAAAAACGTTGAAACGAAGAAACAAGTAAAGCAAATTCCCAAGCCTTATCGTTCCGGCAAGTGTGAAGATTTAAATACACTCGCTGCGTTTCCCAACTGGTACGTAGTAAGGCAAAAGTGAATTCACGCATGCGCATACTGAATGCCCAAAAAGAAAACAAAAGCTCTGGACCAGTAGCGGTACCTCTGGACGTGTTGCCTGAGCGGTGTACCATGACGAGTCTCCCCGAGATTTCGGCCCGCGGATCGCTTATACCAACCCCCAGTTCCTCGCTGCTTTCAGATACCCGTCCACGACAGCCTGTCTGCCCCCGACGCGGCAGTGAGGGAGAGAAATGTCGGCCCCTAGACCATATGTGACAGATCCCTTTCGTACTCACAGCTCAGTTCCAGTTACTATGATATAGGATTTCCAGCCATATATATTGAAACTGTAACACGTTGTGTCCTCCATATGGTACGCAGTAGAGTAGACCGGAAGTAGACGATCCAAACATTAGCGCATGCGTATTTGCTAAATTTGATAAAATGGTTGTGCATTCTCGACTCCAGAGCTCTTATCCCCATGACGCCGTCATTCAGATTGTTAGAAGCGTAAGCAATGATTGTGGTCCAGGACATAATAGTTAGGTCTTACACGAAGTACTATCCCTTTGTCGACTAAAAATGTTTGTACATGTGTTACCTGACAGCTTGATAGCGCTGGAAAGTTTGTTGGTGCTGATCAATACAAACACTCGTAATATATCTTTGGGTTAGTAATAAGCTTGATGTTGTTGAAATTACTGCACACGCAGATTGTGGTTAGTATGTGAGAGAGATCTACAATTTCTATGGCCAAGTGTACGTTTTCTTTACAACCTTATGCGAAAAGTTATGCGGTACGTTAATGGCCACTGTAAAATAGGCAATGTCGAATAAATATATAATGACAAAAATAAGTTGGAATTAGCTTGTAGTTCCTCAACATAGTGGCTATTTCTTCCACTGAATCTAGCGTAGAATGGAGGCTCTTGAGGGGAATCGTTTCAGGTGCAACTGACTTTTCCTAGTAGGCTTGTTTTTGTGCCTTAAAGCGAAACTAAATCACTATAGGTGGTTTACAACCAGTCTCTTGAGACACAGATAACAATGGTGAAATGTATGAGGAACAAAAGGAGCTAATAAGAGATCTACTGTTTTCGTCAACCAACATGGCAGCAATGTGCAAACCACATGTTGCAGATTTTTCTTGTTTTTCTAGATCCACTGTAATGGCAAAACAAACTGGACACTTGTTGCGTCAGCTCAGATCATTGATGAGAAGCAAGCATCAACTGAGTGAGGCAATTCAAGCATACATCATCCCTTCTGGAGATGCACACCAGGTTAATTATTAGTTTTATTAATATTAATTTTGCAGTTGTTGTTTGACAGTTAATCTTGCAATCACAATCCTGTAAAGAAGTTGAGAATTAAGTTTTGGTTCTAACCTTTTTTTTCAGAATGAATACTTGGCATCATGTGACTTGAGGAGAGAATTTATATCTGGTTTCAGTGGTTCAGCAGGTATTATTAAGGAAAGACCCATTGGAAAGCTTTTATGTACATGTGGGGTGGGTGTGTGTGAGTACTCCAATGGCTTATAAATGAGCACAAAAGGGTCAGGAAGCTAATGGGCCAGAGAGAGTGAGAGTAATTCAAAAAAACAACTTGCCTGAGACTACATTTTGTGCATTTATGAAGGTTTTCACAAATATGAAAATCAGGCCATTATGATCAAACATGAATGCATCCGATGGAAATCAATATTTCCAAACTACACATGTCAGTGATTTTCAACACAGGTATACTGCTGCAGCAACACATTTTTTGGTTGCTTGTTGGTTCCCAACGGATGGACCTTCACGGGTCGTACGGGATGCATTGCACCTATCACCCCATATTCTCTATGGGTTTGCCCAGTTATTAGATTGTATATGATAGCATACCATGAGAAAAAAAAAAAAACAGAGAAATAAGGGAAATTGTGTCTAGTCAACCCATAGCCTATTAATTCTTCTTACAGTTTTTCTTATTCAGAGAAATGGTTGGAAGTGACTCTTGTTGTGTCACTTTTCCATTCTAATTTCTTGTAATTTGTAGGAACTGCAGTTGTCACAGAAACCAAAGCTGCCCTGTGGACAGATGGACGGTATTACCTGCAAGCCGAGAAACAGCTGGATTCAAACTGGATATTGATGAGGGATGGTATGTTATATGCAGCTGACCCATTATGAAAATGGGTGACAAAAAGAGGCTAAAAAAAAGAACCATTCAAGCCTTATATTTACATGGAATATACAGTGTAATATTGTAAACAAATCAAATCAGTCATTTGAAATTGAGACTTTTATTTAGAACATTCATTAGAATGGTCCAAGCACATACAATGAAGACAGTTTCCCCAATATTTAGTTTAATTGTAAATGAGATAGTCATCTCCTTTCAAATACAATTTCAAAGAGGTAACAGTTCAAATATCCCTGGAATATGATGATTTATTAAAAACTGAATCATTGGATAATGCAATTCAAGACTTTTCATTGGCTTAGCTATCATGGTATATGAGCTAATATACCATAACCTCCAAATATGGTAAGTGTACACGTCAGCTTAAGTGTACGCGTAAGTGTACGCGTCAGGTTAAAATTCAAAGGGAGCTAAAAAATTTTCCCTGAAGAAACAATGGCAGCCGGCAAAAATCGCTTCGCGCCTGAGTTAAATGAAAAAGAAGTCCTTGAACTTTGTCTAATCTTGGGGGTGTTTTTAATAAAACAATTATTCCACTTGCGCTTGTTGGATATGAGATGATTATAGCCAACTCGGCGCTACGCGCCTCGTTGGCTATCTATCATCTCATATCCAACGCGCGCTCCTGGAATAATTGTTAATTATTGCTGTTTGATTTTAGGGTTACCTGATACACCTTCTCAAGAAGAATGGCTTATTCAGGTAAATATTATTCTACAAGGGTGTTATTAATAGAAATAAGAATGTATACTTAAGAGATTGTTGCATTGTTTTAAGACAACTTGTGTGTACTTTCTAGGTGTTGCCATCTGGCTCAAAGGTTGGAGTGGACCCATGGGTCATCACACATGGTAAGATAATCGTGGTGTGCTGATCATTGATTATAATTGATCATTGATCGAAAGCATTAAGCAGTGCAATAATAGGCCATTTCCGAATTGCTGTTTGCCTCTGTTTCAAAGCGAGTCTTGGTGCTAAACCATTAAAATGATAATGAGTTTGATTTGCATGAAAATACAAAACTCATTTGCATTTGAATGGTTGTGCACCAGGACTCGTTTTGGAACCGAGGCAAACAGCAATTCGGAAATGGTCTATTGATTATGAAAAATGTACAATCGATTATCATGGAAAAATAAAAAATATTCACAAATAAAAATATTACATTGATGAAATTTTATTGTTATTATTTGTTGAAGAAGAAAACTGATCAACAAAACAATGTTAATGTGAAAGCAAAGTGATTGTCATTAATAAAAGTGGTCCACAGTCAAAAAAACTCAAAAGTTTATATTACTTTGACTTGCCCACAAGTGAAAAAATGGAGGGAATTCTTATAAAGGGATTTTTCCACTTATAATTGATGATCGATCAGTTAGGTCAATCCGATTATTTCTGATAATTGATTATGAAATCTCAGCTGATTCCCAATGCTATAAAATACGATAATCATTATTTACGACACTGTTAAATTTGAACAATTACTCAACTTACACGTGATATTTGAAACCACTACATGTTGGCATAAAAATCTTGTAGAATGGTGTAATTGTTGTGGTTTAAATTTTTTCCTGGTTCCAAATTTTTGTAAACCGGTTTAACTTTTATCTGCAGTTGTATTAGTATAGGTAATAGCATGACCTGTAGTGGTATTTGGCAATAATACTGCGAGTAATATTTCAAAATTATCCAAAATACCACGAGCGGCGAAGCGGCGAGTGGTATTTGGAGAATTTTGAAATATCCCGAGGCGGTATTATTGCCAAATACCACGTACAAGTCATGCTATTATTTGGTTATAATGGAAGCGGAGAAATTTTTGCTGTTATACCACTGCTGTTATACCATTTTTGCTGTTATACGACTATTACGTGGAAATGGAGATACTATCAACCAATCAAATCTCTGAAATTTCTCAGCTTATATTATAAGATTCATTACCTTTATCTGGAACAATGAAACATGAAAAAGAAATTGGTTTTTACAAAAGTTTGCCCAGGAATAAACAACATAAATAGGTATCAATAAAAGATAATGTATCTCGTGCACCTTTGCCAGAGATTTTGTTGTACACTGTAAATAACAATTATTAATATTAGTTATTAATTAATTATTAATGATTAATTATTAATATTAGTCCGATTAATATGTGTACTAACTTGATATTAATAAAGATGGTGATTGAAAGAAGTGAAGTACTAAAATTGTTGTATATCAAATTCTTTATAATTTTCTTCCAGGAGGGTGGCACAAAATGTATCAGGTAATACATTGTGAATTAGAATTGGTTCCTGATGATACTGTATGTTATGATGTAAGACATAGTTTGATATATAGAGGATATTACATGGCCGCGCAGAGATATGAATTTTCTCTTCGAGTCGCTGCGCTCACTCGCGAAATATTTTTCAACATGAGAAGAGAAATTTCGTATCTCCAAGCGACCATGTAATTTTCTTTTTATTATATAAAATCCTCACATGTATTCTTTATTTCAAAAACTAAGGTTTTCGAAATAAAAATGATATCACACAGTGTGGATATCAATGATATCACACATGTGTGGATATCGTTTTTATCTTTTGCTACCACTTGGTGTACCACTCAATTTTATATAATAAATGACATTTCATACATTCTATATCATGATATTTTGTATGGTAAATAGTGTTAAGTTCTATTAGTTTCTCACTTCGAAGTGTCTTTGGTTGTTTTTTTTGGTTCATTAGACAAGTGCTCCTTCTATTGTTTGAGTTTGAAGAACTTGAATGAAATCAAAATTCATCATTCTTATTGAATCGGCAGGAATTATCTGCAGCTGGCTTGTCTTTAGTTTTCACAGAGAGGAATCTAGTAGATCAGATTTGGGAAGGTCACGGCCGACCTGATCCACCCACTGAAGGACTTATGGTGTTGGACCTCTCCTTTACAGGTTACGCAATTAGGGAACAATACGAAACAAATTTGCCTATGTGATCAACAACATTATTAGTTTGTTTGAGAAGTTCGATTCATTTCCCTGTGATAATTAAATTATTCCAGGGAAGCCTGCTCATAATTTTCTTGGAGTATATGAGAAAAATGTGGAATGGTTTATCTTGATGTAGATTCTCAGATACTATGCATGTCACTCTTTGCCAATTTATTATGCTTTATTCTACAGGACAGTCTGAGTGATGTCCTGTTGTACTTTCCCACTCAAATCAATCACTAACTAAGGAGTGTAATAGACACATTTTATATAACATATAATTTCATTAAACATCTCAATAGGTAAAAGGTGGCAGGAAAAAGTCAAAGATGTAAGGGCAACACTCTCCAAAAAGAAGGCTGATGTGTTGGTAGTGACAGCATTGGATGAAATAGCCTGTAAGGAATCATTAATGAAAGTGATAATGAAATAATCAACTTAGTACCAATTGAAACCCATTTTATAAAACAATAAAGTACCAACCCTACATTCACTTCCATTCTGTAATATCCTAAGGGTTTATATGCATCTTGACATCTTTTTACTGTAAAAATTTATGTTCCTTGGTCTGTGACACTTCTAATGACTTTTGGTTTTGTTGCAAGGGTTGTTTAACTTGCGAGGCTCTGATGTGGATTTCAATCCAGTCTTCTTTGCTTATGTCCTAATTAAACAAGATGAAATATTGTAAGTTATTTTAAAATTATTGTTGAGGCTGGTGTCTTTTACTGGTCTACATTACCAGTATCCACATGCAATGTTTAACACTAGCATTGTTCAAGTTGATTGTTTGTTAATTTGCAGCTGTCTATAGTCTCCAACATTTGAAGAGAGAGGGGGTGGATTTGGAAAGAGCTGCAATAAGAGTGATGAGGAGTCTGAAGTAGATTTTTGATTGTGGCTTTGCCGCTCTCAACATTCCTTCAGGACTTGTGCTCACTCATCACAAACAAACAGCTCACTCTTAATGTTGCCAGTTGCACAGGATGCTATCAAATAAATTTCTCAGCATTAGGTGAATATCAAATCAGACCATCAAGAAGTGTCCCTACTTCAATTACTACTCCATGTCGTACAGGCATAAAGCGTCCCCTAATTTAGTTACTTCTTCATGTAGCACAGTCATAGAGTGTCCCTACGTTTGTTGCTACTTCATGGGATGTATTCATAAAGTGCCCCTTCTTCAATTACTACCTCATGTAATAGTCAATGTTGCCTAATTTAGATTGTATTTCTTGTCATATAGTCATAAGGTGTCCTCCTTTTTTTTTAGTTACTGCTTCACGTAATGCAGTCATATCATAGTGTCTCCCTAATCTTGTCACTACCTCATGCCATAGGGTCGTAGAGTGTCCCCTATTTTAGTTATTACATTATGTACTACAGGCATAGTGTGTCCATGATGGTTGTAGTTTGTGTATCATTGCTATCAGTTGAAAGACATTTAATAAGGCTTCTGAAAAGCCATGCTCAAATTCTTTTCAATGTACCGTGGCTTAATGTATCTATAATTTATTTACATTACTTGCAAAAAATTTTGGACAATTTTAATTTCGGACAAAACTAGTGTCTGAAAATAAAACCGTCCGAAATTTTTAAGCGTCCAAAATTTTAAGCGTCCGAAATTTTTACAGTATGGTATAAAACTTCAAAAGTACTTTCTGGGCGACGGCATCACATATTCAAAGCCAATATACGCCACATTAAGCTTCAACGCCCTTAGTTCCCTTTCTGGACCGAACTCTATATAGTTGAGACACTGCTTGAAGCATAAGCTTGATTGAGTTTGTGTTATTTTCTCGTTGGTGTATCCAGCTGTAAAACCTTGAAGGTACAGTAAAACTATCATATTCACAGATTTTATTTCAGTCTAATTCATGTTTTTTAGTCGTAAATTTACTTTAGGCATGTTTCAGCGCAGTGTCCGAAATTTTTGTCCGAAAATTGTTCAAAATGAGGGGAAAAGTGTCCGAAAATTAAACGTCCGAAATAAAACGTCCGAAATTTTAACGTCCGAAATTTTTTGCAAGTAATGTATAAATACAGGGAAAAGTATTTGTTAAGAACAACTCCTCATGCTTCACATGCAAGCTTTAATCATTCCTCTTGTTTGAGATACAGTGTCATTTTTGACAGCAACATGATTTGTAGTACTGTACTGAGCATTTACTTAAACACTTAAGCTTAGGTTTGGTGGCTGTTGGTATCTCACTTGAACGCCTTCAGGCATCTTGTTGCTTTTTCTTCTTGCAACAATTAACATTGTGCGTTAACAGGTTGTTTATAGACGTATCTAAAATTGACAAAGCAGTTTCCAAGCATCTTGGCTTGGACAGTTCTGATGACATCAGTGATACCAAAGTGACTGTGTGTCCATATGAGGGGATATGGGATGCTGTGAATGAAGTGGCTAACAGTGGAAGCAGAATTTGGGTATACATGCATGTTAGCAATATTATTTTTACTTTATTGTATGCAAAATGTATATTTAATCTAATTTCTGGTTTCGATATGATCACTGCAGTCACTGCGATCGCGAGAAAAAAAAAACGGATGACCGATCACTGTGATTTGGCTCTTGAACTGTTTCCGTATATTTTTGTACATTTCAGTTGCTGCAATGAATCCGCTGTGATCACCACTAGTAACGGCCAAGGTATAATTGTTTTCTATCTCAGTGAATCTAGTGATCACAGTCGCAACGATCGCTGAAATGGCAGACCGAGGCGTCTCCATATGATCGTTGTGCTCAATGAACATGTTTTTCGGTGATAGCAGCGATCGTAGCGATTGTATGGAAACCAGGCATTAGTCATCGCAACTTATGTGTATGCACTGAACAATAGCCGATTTCCGAGTTGCTGTTTGCCTCTGGTTGAAAGCGAGTCTTGGTGCACAACCATTCAAATGGAAATGAGTTGGGTATTTTCATGCAAATCAAAATCATTATCATTTGAATGGTTAGGCACCAAGACTCGGTTTGAAGCAGAGGCAAACAGCAACTCGGAAATGGCCAATTGTCCCCAATGGAAACGGTTGCTAGCACATTTCTGTTACGGTTTATTAACATATTACCTACGTACGTTATGGTCTTGTTTTACCAACCTTTTCTCATCCACGGTAAAACGTAATAGATATTAGACTATGTGTTAGGCTGATTTTTGGTAGGGATAGTGAAGTGGCCTAACTGATAAGCGAGTGAGTGTGCGAAAATTGCCCCTATGCATTGTATCTGCTCCCAGGAGATGATTTTCATTTGTTATCAGGTGTTCAAGCCGCATTATCAGATGTAATTAAAGTGAGCAGGGTGTGTTATATGTTGTTTGCAGCTTAGTTCGTCTTCAAGTGCAGCATTAGCAAGACTTGCTCCAAAGGTAAATAACAACTCAATAAAATCAGCAGATACATCTACGCCAAAGATGCCATATTAAGGGTTATTGGGGTACGGGTTACTGGGGTACGGGATATTGAGGTAAAAAAATTATAGGGACACAGAATTTCGGGGGATTGACGGTATACAGGACATTTAAAAAGAGATGTGACTGTATATGGATGTTGACACCTCAGTCTTGTTTTGTCTTTACGATTGGGTTCGTCCAGCTTATGACACTCGCTGAATTACAGACAGTCTACTGAATCGTTAAATCCAAAGGGAACGTGACAAGCTTGGCAACGACCTGCTACTACATTGGTGGTGGTTAAAATTACAACGGATTGCCCATGCGATTCACCATGATACATTTGATGCCGGATTGTTTTTTGTTTTCTTCACAGACTCGTCTTGCATCTGACCCGTCTCCTTTAGCGCATAGCAAAGCAGTCAAGAATGATGTGGAGATTGAGGGAATGAGACAAGCACATGTGAGTAGTCATCTGGGTCAGGATCATCTTCAGTTTACTGGAGCACTTCAGCAATGAGTATGGCAACACAACGTTCAGGGTTCATACGTGTCTTGGAAACCTTTGAAAACCCTTGAATTTTGAGAGTACATTATCAAGGCCTTGAAAGTCCTGGAAAATCATATTCGCAGACTATTTTCATGGGTAAATTCTTCAGTGTAAATGAAAAGGAGGTCCTTGAAATTTCAAAATGTGGTCCTTGAAAGTTCTTGAAAAGTCCTTAAATTTTTGGTCTAATAAATTGTACGAACCCTGAACGTTAACCGCCACCTCGGGAGCTGACTAGGGATTTGATGAGCAAGAGCAATGCTTGTTCTACTAGCCCGTATGGTTATTCTTGGCAGCCAGTACTCCATTCTTTTCTGTACTATTTTCTAGATGTATTGTGAAGTAGGGAAGTCGAGTACAAATAAAGTCATTGTAATTGAAATGCGTTATTCATTCTCCTGAGAAAAGAACAACAACTTGAGTGGCCAAATTAAAATCGCTCAAGATCCGTACTGACGGTCATATTCACGAGATGATGCCTTGATGCAGTTCAGTTCTAAATACGAGACTCATAGTTTTGTTTTTATTTAGCATTCTTGTGTTCACACTGCAATTTGTTTCTTTTCAGATACGTGATGCGGTGGCTCTTTGTGAGTATTTCTCGTGGCTGGAGCAGGAAGTCCCAAAAGACGAACTCACTGAAGTCACCGGTGCCACCAAACTTGAAGAACTAAGAAGGTGAAATTGTGAGAAGAAGAGCTGTCAACAGTGATAGATCTGTGTACTTATATGCACTCTAGGGAACTGCAACTAGTGTCAGAATCGTTGCAGCACCTGTTTCCTATCCCACGGTGCAATTTTAGATAGAGAAACTGTCGCTTGTTTGTTAGAAAGCGACCTTCTGTCAATCGTTGTGGCTTATTGCATACTGATTTGTCTTTTTCAAGCACCATCGTTTGTCTGCACAAGTTGATGAGTGCATGCGTCCCCTAGTTTTCTTACCGCTCCTATTTCTGTCCTTGTTTGGGCAGGGAACAAGAAAATTTCGTAAGCCTGAGCTTTGAAACCATTTCAGCGGTGGGCTCTAACGGGGCCATCATCCACTACAGGTACGTAATCTAAACGGCACTAAGGGTTTCTTTTTTATGAGTACGAGGCAGATTAGGCCATTAACGAATAGGCCATTTCCGAATTGCTGTTTGCCTCTGGTTCAAAGCGAGTCTTGGTGCTAAACCATTCAAATGATAATGAAATTGATTTGCATGAAAATACACAACTCATTTGCATTTGAATGGTTGTGCACCAAGACTCGCTTTGAACCAGAGGCAAACAGCAATTCGGAAATGGCCTATTCTACAGAAACAAAAGTAACAGAGTCAAGGTTGAGAGGACAAATTTGCATTTTCCTTTGTTCTTTTGTTCTTGCACAATTCGACAATGGCCTAAAGTGTTGTGGTTGTCTATTATTGTCCATATTTTTGCTCAAGACGAAGTTAACTTTATGGGTCTGTGGAAAAATGTTAGCATAGATTCAATTTTAATTGACGTAGTTTTCGCGAATGTTTTATCAGTTCTCAGGATGAAAATGTTGTGAAATCTGAGGGTTTTTTTTCTTCATTTTCAGACCAGCTGAAGAAACTGACCGAGTCATAACTAACCAAGAGCTATATTTATGCGACTCTGGAGCACAGTTTAAGTAAAGACACAGTCCTTGCCGAATTTAATTATTGGCTGTTGTACCTTTTAATCACTAAATTTTAATCAAAGGGAATTTCTCACTTAAACTAGGGACGGCACCACGGATGTGACTCGAACTTGGCATTTTGGAGCTCCCACTAAGTGGGAACGGGTGAGCAAATAGTTAATTAAAAGAAGCATTTTAAGAGATGTGTATTTCGGCCTGGAGTCCTTAAATCGCGAGGCACGATGCGTCAAAAGCAGGGATTCTTGTGCGCAAGAAACAAAGCACTTCTTGCAGTCAGATATGGAGGATATTACATGGCCGCGCGGAGATACGAAATTTCTCTTCGAGTGTTGAAAAATATTTCACGAGTGAGCGCAGCGAACGAGTGAAATATTTTTCAACATGAGAAGAGAAATTTCGTATCTCCAAGCGACCATGTAGTTTTCTTTTTATCATATAAAATCCTCACAATATAAACAAAAGATGTTTTACATGTATTCTTTGATATCACACATGTGATATCACGCATGTGTGGGGATAGCGTTTTTATCGATTTGCTTCCACTCGGTATACCACTCAATTTTATATAATAAAAGATGTCATGTTATAAGATGTCATTGAGTGGTTTTTCCAACAGATCCTTAGGCGCGCTACTCAAGAATGACATCGCGAAAGGGAAAATAAAATGCACGGTCAAAGTTCGGTTTATTTTTGGGTTCGGTTTGAGGTGTTCCCTTTCCTCGCTTTTTTATTAGAGGAAGAAAACTGAGGAAGCCTCTAATAATAATTTATTTCTTTTGTCTTTTTAAAGGAATGTTTCACCCGCGTTCTCAAAGGCCATATTGCACTTTCCCGGGCCGTATTTCCCAACAAGACAACAGGTTAGTGAGGCCTGACTTCGCATTTCTTCCTTTTCGAGTTCCGTAAAATCGTTCGCGGTCGATAAACAGGTCTTTTTTTAGTGAAAGATCTCAGTTTTGTTGCTTTTCACTACCTGATTTAATGGCTGCAAAAGCACCACAGCAAGAACGACAGCTAACAAATTCACTGTGATTCCTTCACAGGGCACAGACTGGACACGTTAGCTCGCATGGCCTTGTGGGAAGCGGGGCTGGATTACTTACATGGAACGGGACACGGGATTGGCTCGTTTTTAAATGTACACGAAGGCGAGTTTTGTCTCTGCTATCCTAGCTTTGTACCCTTGCTAGGTCCAGAGGTAGTTCGACTGACAAAGTGACCTTCGATGTTGTTTGAGATATCCCTGACACTTTTTACGCCCTTACTGCTATTTTGTACGTCTATTGATGAGCTTAGGAATCTCGCACCGGTTCGCGCCCCTTTCTCAACTTCGTAATGACAAAACCTCCTAAGACTTATCCGCGTGTGTTTTTCCCGCTCCTCGCACCGGCTGCGTGCAATCTAACTCGAATTCAGTCTGTTGAAATATATGTGTCTTATGATTGGCCACAGTGCTCACGTGGTTTCACGACATGTTCAAAATCGCCCATATCAAATATGTAAGAACTTAGAAGTATGAACTGAATCATTTTCAATCTGCATCGGCGGTCGTAGGGGTTGTGATAGTAAAAAAAAAACTCCTTATTTTAGGCCCACACGGGATAAGCTATAGAAGCAGAGAGAAGGAGACTCCGTTAGAAGCGGGAATGATGGTTACTGACGGTGAGTTCAACATAATGCTACTACAAGCCTTAAAGGGACTATGTCAGCTGGGGCGCATGGGCATTGAAGTCCAGGCGTAGGCTAATATGGACATCATAAATAGACGGAAAATTTTGCTCCAGGAGCAAAAACGTACTAGAATATTGCAACAAACAGCTTCTGCAATGATCAAAGACCGTTTCTTGCAAGAAAATTTCGCCAAATTTTTGACGTTTGAACGCGATTCAAAGCGGTGAAAACAGCTACAGCAATTTTCCGACGGGCAATTGACAAAGTTGGGCCAACGTTTTCAACGTGGTTCTCATGAACTCCAGCATGCGCCCCAGCTGACATAGTCCTTTAATACATCATTCACTACTACAGTTGTAATATATGAGTGGTGTTTGCTACGTTAACGTAATATTAGAGCTTAGTTTACAGAAACACGTGGCCGACCTTTTCGCTCAGTCGCAAGTTCACCATCTAAGCGTGGTTACTTTCCCTTTCATATGCAAGGAAGTTTAAATATTTGATTCTGATTGTGAACAAAGCCTGTAACTGGTCATTTTTCATCGATCTTTTTGTTTTGGTCGATGTCAGTTTTCCGAGCTGTTGCGAGAGGAAAATCAAAGCCGTTTTGAAGGTTTCCAATTTGTTTGTTTGCCTAGAGCCTGGCTACTATGAGGATGGCTCATTTGGTATCCGTATTGAGAATGTATTGCTTGTAAAGTCAGTTGAGTTAGAGGTAAGCGCGGATGTACCACGTCTGCTGTCATATTACTCCTTTACTTTTACATTCTTAGCGCAGTCCAAACGACTGATGCGCTGTTATAGTCGGGGTGGGGGGACCGTAAGACTTCAAGTAATAACCGCAATGTGTCCCGGTGCAAAAAATGTCAGATTCTTATTTGACCGGCTGTTAACTTGTAAATGTGTTAACTCCGTGAATGGGTGGGTGAGGCTGTATTTTGACTCTGACATAGAAAGACATTTGTGCACAACGAGTGAAGAAAAGACAAGCGCAAAATATCCACTGGAGAGCTAGAAGTGCAATTGAGAAAGAAAGGATTTAAACAAAAGGGCAGCGGGTCCACTTGAGTTGTTCTCCTCTTCCCACTTTAGTCGTGGAGTTCAGTAGTTGCTGATGGAGGGGACGGAGAGACCGAAACTATCGCATTTTTGTTCCACATTGAAGTCCGCTCACTGTGTAAGACAACTTTACGCTATCCGTTCGGAACCACACGTTTTGATCTAGAATTCGTTGGTCTAATCTTTTTGCAGAACAACTTTAAAAACAGAGGATACCTGGGCTTTGAACCATTAACTTTGGTAAGCGGCATTTAGTAAGACTTTTTCTTCTTTGTTTCTTGCTGTGTTTCGCTTGAGTTTTTCAGTTTCCCGTAATTGTGGTATAACCGAAGTGAGATTCGTGTCACGTGCAGGGGCAACGTCCACCATGATATGCTCGAGTTGACTTTTATGGCCGCAATGTTTGTTCTGTATTTCCTCTTTTATAGTTTTATTACAAATTAATGGGCTACTCCCAACTTCATTTCAGGTTCTTTTTCAAAGCGAGTTTAAGTGCGAAGTCTTTCTCTTGAAAATCAGTTTTTGTTCACGTGCAAAATAAAACGAATTTACCATCACGAAACTTTTGCACCTGGACTCGCTTTGAAAAAGAGGCTGATGCAAACTCGGAAATGGCCTATATGTAAGTTTGACTGATCTTAACTCGGATGTCGATCTTGTGTTTCTAGTTTCCAATCCAAACCAAGCTTCTTTTGCCTTCCATGTTAACATCCGAGGAGGTATGCCAGACTGATTAGCATATATTTTCCTTTGTTACACTGGGGCTGCGCGCAATGCCACCTTATCAACTGAGTTAAACTAATTGGAAAATTCGCGTTTTCAACTTCAATACCGTGTTGAACCGGTTCCTTTAAGCCTCAAACTCCCTGAAACAACTTATTGTTTGAATCCGAGTTTAGTCACTTCCCTCACGCTCTCGCAGGAAAATGAATTCATGACCAGGGACGTACCGTATTATCTAAAAAAACAAAAAAAACATAGGGTCGACTGCGGCCACTCTGCAGCGCTTTTTCGAGAGCGGCATCCATTAAACACTTGTCGTGACGATCGAACTCGGCGTTAAAGGTAGGTATGATCATTTTGAACTTTTTATAAATGGGAATACATTGCTGGTTGAATAAGCGCTGATCTAGAGCTTAATTGTTGCAAAGAGCCGCCTCATTGTCGTGAAGAGATGCGGCGCTTATTCGTGCGCGGGGCTTGTTGGAATAAATGCGTTAAGCGTACTCTGGAAAAGAAACGGGGCCTAGTTTTCGCAATCGGGGTGCAAGAACCAATAAAAAATGGAAGCGCTTGAACTGTTTAATCTAAGGGTCTTTCTTTGGGCAGCACGTGTTAAACAAGGCGAGAAGCTGTTTTTGCCCTCATTAGATTGACAAGTATGGCGATTTCTAAACTGACACTGTAGCCATATTATCAGCAAATGATGGGAGCTTTTGCTTTTCAGGTTGATTGGATTAACTGGTACCACGATTTATGCGCAGAGAAAGTTGGCGCAGCGTTACGAGAGCAGGGCCGCACAAGCGCACTGAACTGGCTCCTGAAGGAAACAGTGCCTCTCGGCTGATTGTGGCACCTGTGACTTCGCTCCACAGGGAGACTACATTTCAATGCGCTCGGCATTCGCATATAATAGTGAGAAAGCTTTGCTGTCATAAAACACGTACAAGGGACCAAAGCTGACGTCTTTTTAACAAGCAACAGTAATATAGTATTTCAACTTTGAATCTGAACGAACCTGCTTGCATTGTACAAAGCCGCAGTTGTACTACCAATCGAGATTCCTCTCATTCAAACCTCCTCTAGCTCGTCACCCAATCTTCGTGGATTGCGTGACAAGTACAAGGCATGGTTGTACAGCAGACGATCGGTAATGAAACCAGATTTCTGCGCCCGCGCTAAGGCAAACCCCAACTAAACCAAATGTTTTCATTCAACCGCTGGCGGTTTAACCGTCTAGTAGAAAAATCAACTCTGGTGATTTTTCCCGCCCTGCGTGAAGAGATAAGATG
>BLFK01000990.1:2571000-2581824 GCA_014634185.1 Astreopora myriophthalma | reverse complement strand
TTTCTTCTGAGCGCGGTTCTTTTAGCATCTGAAGTTGCGAAAACTTTTTATCAAACATTTCGCCGTGCTATATTTTTTCCGCAATTGCCCAACCCCCTCAAATTAAATGTTCCGTCGCTAATTGCAACGCGCGATACAAAGGTTTGCTCAAATATCGAGGCTTTATTTGAGCAACAAGGTCAGTCAGTGAGATACAGCACAAAGGCAGCGTCCATATTGCCTCTCACCCCAGCTGCCATCACTCCATGCATGATGTCATCATCACCGAGGTAGAACAACGCCACCTAAAATAAAGGCACTGGTTGAATCTCATTATTTTTTGTTTTGTTTTTTAAACATTTATTTTTACATATAAAAGGGGTGTTAAAGCACTACAATATGCAATTATATAAAAGATCAGAAACCGTAGTTTGAATTCCCCTTGTCACCGGAAACAAGTTGAATGGCGTAGCTCTTACTAGTCTCCTGTAGCTCAGTGGTCGGAAGGTGCGACTCCTCTCCGGGGCACTCGCATTTTTTCCGACTACGCCCACGTCATTACCGATAAATTCATCGTTTCGATCAGAAACTGATAGCTGTTATATCGAAAGGTGGTGTGTTCGTATTGCTCAGTTAGAAAAACGCTTCCAATCAACGATAAAAAGTTTAGAACACAATGAAACAACTTGTTCTGCTCGAGCGATAAATGTGGTGACAAATTTGAAAAACAAAGGTACAGCTGTACTTTAGTTGTATCAGATAAGGACAACAAACTTTTAGCAAAAAGGTTAGCGGTACAAGTGAGCAATTTAAATCTGGGGGCAATAAACAGTGGGCATATTAATAAGAAATGCTTACATGTAACGGTCGCACTGTAAGCTCTGCAAATTCAAGCCTTCTTGAACCAAGTTAAATGTGGAATACGGTTACGCCTCCGTTAATCGTCCCGCACTTTAAGTTTTCACTGTACTGTAAACGTACTCGCATCATACAAACTTATGCCGCCGCAATCGCGTTACTGATATTAATGCCATAGTCGGTATCGTTCTGCATTCACACTGTGATCCTTGTATAACCATTCATTAAGTCGTAGCTTGATCGTGCGAGCCATCAAACCTTCCGTCACTTCAAGTCAGAAATTCGCGGGTCAAAGCTCAAAAGATGAAGTTCAGTCAATCATGGCGTTGATAAAAAAGACAATGAACTTACTCTTTCGTTGCCTTTTGACACAAAAGCCTCGACGTATGCTTCAGTTGCTTCCTTGGCGTCATCACGGTTAGTTAGCATGTCCGAAATGTACAAATCTGTCTTTGAATGATAAACAAAAAAACGTAACCTGAAGTGCCTCGTGCGTCACCTTAAGACGGGGGTGCGCATGAATGTGAATGAAATTTTAAGAGGTTAGGAGAAGGCTAAAAGGTAGAAAATTAGTTTTGAAACACTAACAGACAGTTGACCCCCAGTCAAGACCACCCCAGGTTGGTAGGGGACTTTTCATCCCAAGTTGGATGTACATATATACTAATTTTAAACTTCAAATTCTAATTTTATAGACTACATTAAATCTTCACTATTTCTTATTTCTCAAAATTTTACTTCTCTTTTGAGGAAAACTTCCTCCGAAATATACCCCCAAATTATCCAAAATTTAATAACAGGAAGTGTGAATAAAGTGTGACTTGTGACTTGACTTACTTTCCGCGGAAATCTCCATATCCAATGCTTACCATATAATCATCAGCAATGGTCATTTTCTGTTTGATGCTGCTGAGATCATCTGGAGTGTTAAAAGGTCCGTCGCTAACAAACGTCATTCTCCACTCATTGAAGAAGCGATGAAAGTTTTCCTGATACATTTTCTTCAAATATCCAAGAAACACTTCTTTCGCTTCGGATTCAAGCTCTAGGAAAATTGTCCAGGAAAAAAATATAGATTAGAGAGCTATACAACCACTCTTTGCAAGGTTGATATACTACAATTTAGGGATTGAAGCCGAGGTGTGCCGAATTTGGAGCCACAGTGACCGTATTGGACGAGAAGCGGGGCTTATGGCTTTTAAAATGTCCGTTTTCATCTAGGCGAAAACAAAGCACAATGTTCCCATCCACACCAGCGTTATAGTATCGTGTTTCACCTACCCACACTATGAAATGCACGAAACGATGACGTTTTGCCTTTTCACAAACTTCAAAAGGATACAAAAGAAAACAAAAAGGATACGTTATGAAGTTTCCACTGTTCAAACCGTTTTCGAGGGTCTCCGTTTCCATCGGCGTTTTGGGGCGTGAAAACAAAAAAAGTGGACGTTTTTGGTTGGTAGCGGAATCGGAAGAGCCTACAATTCCGTTCACGTCTCCACTGTTTTGTTTTTACTATGTCATCTCCGAAAACCAGCCTTTTCAAACCAAAGGCATTAGTGTGGTCGGGACCTAATGAAATTCCCGTGCTGCTCTGGTGTGAGCTGGCGCTAAACTTAAGCCATGCTCTGTTAAAAAGCCATCCGCCCATCTCGTTACTCGCATTCTCGTTCCCAGAGCCGCGATCCTTTTGGCCAAAAGGATCGCGGCTCTGGAACGAGAATGTGTTACTCGAGTCAAGCTTTGCTTTGCTTCGTTTCGTACTGCGCACGCTGGCTTGTCGAAACGAGTGGCTCGTCGAAACGAGCACTCGTTTCCCGACCGCTGGTCAAGGGGAACGAAGACTCTGGGTACGACCACAAGATCTGACGATCGAAACGTCCGTCGGCTTTCTAATCGATCTCTAAACAACGGCCTTTTTTCTTTCTTTCTTTCTTTATTTTTTAATATCGACTCAGTTGGTACCAACTTTTAGTGCACAAGGAGCAGCGCGACTGTTAAGGCGTTCGATGGTCACCCGCACTTGTCTGCGCATCATGATCACCCTAAAAGGCGACCCTGAAGGCTAATTTTCAATGTTCAAGCCCTAAACTCACGTTCTTTGGATGAGATTTTTCTGTAATAGCTGGCAGTCACGTAATCGTCGTCAAAAAATTTCCTCAAGTTCGTGACGTAATCGGGTTCGCTGATACTCCCTATAAGAAAATAAAACCAGTTATGAGAACGGTTCAGTATCCCCCACCCTGCTATATAATAGCGACGTTTAGATAGTAGTACGACTACGAGTTTTCCGTACTAAGTATGTGCGTTAGGTTTCAAGGTCGTAAATTTTCCAAGTGCGCGTGCTCAGAACGGAAAACCAGTTCTCGTACTCCAGTCTGAAGGTCCCTAATATTCAGTAATGAAGACACTGCTGAAGTTCATTTTCCCTCTGATTCTATATACTCCTGAGATTACTCTGGTGCGCCATTTGAACAGACTTAACAGTTAAAAACAAGGCAATATTTAGAACCGTAACGAGAAAGCCCCAAAACTACATAGCTTGCCGCACTAAGTATTATCAAGAGAATATTATTTCTTATCATCAAGTTAAGAGTAAATTTCTTGGAAAATTGTCTCCAGATTTCTCGCAGAATTAACCTAAATCCTTACATAATAGATAGACTAGATAGAAAACAGGTTTTCCTTGATCAAATTAAAAAAGGTAGTAGAAGCCCAAATTTTTGTCCATGCACGGGGTAGCATTGGCGAGAAGGACGAAAAGCTGTTCCGCGAGACAAAACAAAAAAGGAACGCTTTCGTGTTTTTCATCATCAGACCTCTACCTTTGATGAACAGCAGTGTCACAAGAAGAAAGAGGAAGGCTACACTCATTTCAGTTATCCTCGTTTTGTTCTCCTTCGGGACAGTCGATCGATACAAAGCTGACGATGGGTGTTGCTCCTGTGCGTTGTCCACTTTGTTTACTTCATGTTGGTTATTCAGCTGACACGTGTGTTCGAGGAGCTTTAGTGGGGGTGAACGTCAACATTCGATCGAGATTTCAAAAGCAATTAATCTTATGCTAGCGTTTATCCTTTCAAGTTCGTCTCGCTCAACAATGCTAAGCAAAATTAAAGCGTAACTCAATCTTTTTGTTTAAGAAGACCATAAAAGTAAGTAAATGTGCTTGATAACTGGAGATCCGTATGAACGCGACGAGCCCATCTTCGGGCAAAGCCATGAGGACATGACCCTGGGTTTAAAACAAATATTTTAGGAAATTTCTTTTGTAGCGGAAAGGCTGTCATATCTTTTTCTGTTCAAGTTCGCTACTCGTTTCCATATTCAATAGATCCGCACAAACTTTTAAACGCCAACTCCAATAATCGAAGAGAAAAAGATCTTTGACTTCGAGCTAGATTATGCTGAACCAATATTTAACAGAAGAATTGGAATCAACTAACCGTGACTGGATGCCATCGATCCGTGACCATCAAAGCAGACTGCTAATTTATAACGCAGGCATACATTTCGCATTTAACTTACATATAACAAGGGAGGAATCGATATCGTGTTTTTTGACTCAAGTATAGCAAATTGATGCTGCAAACGATTAATCTACGATCGTAAATAAGAATCAACCATAGAGTTTATTTTATAATTCAGCTTTGTAGAGCAGTTTTCAATTGGTCAATTTCGATATTTTACAATTCATCTTCAAACAATAAATAATAAACATGACTTCGAGGCTCTGTGGAATAAAGCAAAGATTTGTATGAGTTTGTCCCCGGAGCCTCGAGCTGATGCCTCTTTGTCTCAGCCTGAATTTTTAATATCTAAAAATTGGCGTATTGAGTGTCGAAAGTTACTACGCGATTGCTTTTGCTCTGTTTTTCTTTGCCTTAGGATCGGATCTAAAAGCTTGCGCGAAATTGTGAACCAAAAAGATGCAAAACTAAAACCATTTTCGACATTAGTAACTCTAGTTTTCCCGCGCTTGGTGCCGGCTGCGTTTACTTGCTCTGGATTTTGATTGGCTAGTAAAACCCAATTACTTCGATTTGTGGTAGGGTGTTGGTAGAGGTCTGGGTACGGTGTATTTGCTTCAGAACATGATTGGCTCTGTAATTTACTTTGGTTTTGGTAGTACGTCACTCAATAGACCAGTTCACGCTCTTGAGTGCATCATGGGTAATCAGGACGAGATGGTGGGAAATTCAAAGGTTTGTATGGATGTTCTAAACGATGAAAAGAATTCATGATTTGCGATTTTGGGCGCTTTTACCTTACAAAACAGAACATAAGCACTTAAAGATACGGTTGAATACAGGTGGAGAGAATAGCTATTGTAAAAATTATTTTATTAAAGAAAGTTTCTGTCATACATTTCCTGTAGTTGGGGAGGCACACAATTACAGAAAATGTATAGAGAGAAAACAGTAAACAGTAGCATTTAGGAATTCAAAATAATAAATACCGAGTCCAAATCATCTCAGTTGTAAACTTGAACTTACATGTTTGGTTTATGAACGCGAAAGTCCAGAAAGTAGAGTCGTGAACAATTTTATTTTGCTTTGAATTTCCGTACAAACCTTTGAATTTCCCGCCATGTTGCCCTGATTACCCACGATGCACTCAAGAGCTTGAACTGTTCCATCGAAAATCATTCTATTTAGATTACATGCTGCCGTGCGCCTGTTCAGAAACGGATCCCAGAGGACGTCAAAATGTGGTAAGAGGCTCGTATGCCGTGCACTTTTTTGTTCTTACCATATTTTGACGTCAACATAAGTCAACAGAGCAGATGCTTGAAATTTACATATCCAGACCATTCAGACCATCGTACCTGAATCGTTAACTGAAGGCTGTGAGGTGGATGCAGACTGCTGCAGTGGAATAGAGGCCAAACGAGAAGAGCTACAGAGGAAATTCCACAAAATGATACCCAAAAAATGCTAATTATAACAGACACAGTCTACCTGATTTTTCTCTGCGACAGATGCGGCCATCATTTTATAATTGTCATGCCTTATCACGCAAGGAGTACCAACACAATGAACCCCACCCGAACTTTTTCGTGACTTAATCCTACTAACCAGCGGTTGATGTCTTGTAGTGAATGCGCATTTCAATTTCCACCACGTGCGCACTCGTTCTTTTTTAAAATGGCGTCAGTGGAGAAGGAGTTTTTCTGGGGTAAGCCGTTTTCTTGGCGCAATTCTACTGCATTGATCTCGTACTAAACCGCTTATTACCTACAGGATGTGAGCTAAGCAAGGATAAAAAGGAGTACAGCTGGGATTCGGAGGACGAAGAACTGAGTAAAGCGGACATCGAACAGAAGTTAGTTCTGTCTCAGGTACGCACGGGAGTTTATTGCCACCGACACGTGCAATAGTTCCGCCATCAATGACTTGTCAGAGTAGAAGACCGTGGTGAATAAGCTCATTAGCCTAATTTTTTTACATCTCGGACAACATGACAAACAAGTGTAGTCGAGGGAAGCTATAACATAATTATACGTGTGGTCATCATCCGCATGGGAGCAATAATTTAAATTGTCAAAGAAAGCTTGCCATTGTTTAGGGGCGTAGATTCAGTTAATAAGGGTAAGGCAGTTATTTTTGTTCACCTGAGGTACAGATTACTAGAACACAAAGATACAGTAACACTTTTGATTCCTCATTTTGGATTCAACGTGGTGAAAATTATGTGGAATTTTAGATACGTGTTACACGTGGTCATATTATTCAATTTTGCTTGCAGGCTTGCTTAGCTGCAAAAGCCAAACCTAATGAGAGAAATGTAGTGGAAGTAACAACAATAGACGCCAGTGAAAACTCTGTGACATACACTATTCTCTCTTTACAATGTGGAAAGACAGAACAGGTGATAAAAACTTTGTTGTTGAAACATCCTTTATGTACCTCAGTACTATACACATAGCTGCTACACGCTCATTCAGATGCAACTGAAATTTGACATGCATTAAATTTAGTTAATGTTATGGTATGTTACAGTGGCCACTGTAAACAAATTCAGAAGCTGATGTTTCAAGCATCAGCCCTTTTTTGGAGCGAATTGACTGCCTTGAAAAGCACAAAAACTCTCTGCACTTTCTGCTACTCTTCAGAGGAAACTATGTGCCACCTTTTTATCAGCTGTTCTTTGGTATCAAGTTTTGGCACTCAATCAAATAATTATTAGAAGGTCATAAAATCACTGAAAGTGACTGAGGTGATTCTTGGAATTACTAAACCAGTTGAAAAGGCACCTCTTAAAAAATCACTTATTTCGTCTTTGTTTTACATGTATTTATTTATTTTGCACAAAAGTGGGGGAGGTGGGAGGGGCTAAAGCCCCCCCTAGCCCCTCCCTCTGCCCAGTCCCTGCCAACCAGTGCTCTAGCACTAAATCCACTGACAGTTGAATAAAGTTTATCATAAATTTCATCATCTTAATTATTCTTCAAAGTGGCCCAAGGCAGTTACTATCAAATTTCAGCTTTTCATTCTTGACAGAACATGCAACACTATGGGTGCGTTTTTTTGGGATGATCCGAAAAAGGATCATTGATCCAAGATCACTTGGATCATGTTGCATCAAAGGAACCGATGAATCCACTCTGGGAAAGGATTCTTCGGTTCCTTTGATGCACCATGATCCAGGTGATCTTGGATCAATGATCCTTTTTCAGATCATCCCCCCAAAAATGTACCCTATATGATGCCAAGTAATGCAAGCTACACCTCAAGTTGGCTGTACATGTACTGTAGGCAATCCTCTTTCAAGGATGTTTTTTTTTTTCCTAAAGGTCTTTTTCTCATATCTGTCCACTCATTGAGGTTATTATTGGCTTATGAATTTTGTTAAAATTCACAATTCCTGTTAATGACTTTTCTTTCAGTGTCGACTAAGTTTGGGATTTCCATCATCTGTTGTTTTTAAGCTTGTAGAAGGTAAAGAAATTGCTTGATTAAGATGTTTAAGAGTAGTGTATTTCATTCTGTATGTCACTGCGTACTATGTGCATGTAACACTGGCCGTATTATTCAGTGAGTGACTCGATGTCTACGCTAAGTGGAGTTTGGTGTAGTGTAGCCAGCTGCACTTACAAGTGCATGTATGTTTGATACTGATCATGTTTGTTTCCTTTCAGGTTCTGGTCCTGTTCATCTCACTGGCTCTATCTACCAAGGCAGGTGTTGCTTATTATATTTGCTTATTATGTAATAAACTCAATTCTACATGTGTTTGATTGGTTCTCACTTATGATCCATTGGAGGACAGACTCATAGATGACATCTTCTATGCGTGTTTTTGTTTTGTTTTTTCTCTTTACGACATAGATTCCAAATAGATTCCATGTTGCCGTGCGTCTGTTCAGTAATAGACCATAGATGACATCAAAATGTGGTAAGAACAAAAAAGTGGCCCACAAGGCGATAGCTGAGCGTGCCACTGATGTTCTCACCACATTTTGACGTCTTCTATGATCTATTACTGAACAGACGCTTGGCAACATGGAATCTACAACTGTATTTGTTATACAGCCAAGTGGAATACATGTATTTCAAAAATTAATTTTAGTCCTGGTTTGAACAGAACAACAGCATGGTGCTGTGCTTGTATAGAGTATGCATTGCAGGTAAAATTAAAATGAGCTCAGGTCAAAATTATTTTAACCAAGTTTTATACGAAGTACAGTCAAACCCCGGTAATACAGACACCGATGGGGCCACGGATAGTGCCCATATTAATGGAGTGTCCGTATTAATCTGATTGTGTAAATTAAGTAAAAAATACAGTACACATTTTATTGGAGCACGAATGTACTTCTTTGATGGGCCAGAAAAACATGTTTCACCATTAGAAAAACTCGTAGATATTCCTTCAAATCCAGTGAGAAAAAATGAAGTGAGTGGAAGTTCCGGAAAGAGAAAAAGACTGGCTTGCAGTAAAGAGAAATCTAGCAGCAGTAGAGCAAACAAAAGATAAATGAAATAAGGACAAAGTTGACGAAAGAGTGTCCATATTAGCGAGGTTAACTTCCTATGAGAATTAGTTGATGGGGAAGAAAAAAGTGTCAGTTGTCCATGTTAATGGGTGTCTGTATAAAGTGGGTTGAATTTAGAAAGAATGTATGGGCTTTCTCCAGGGACAAAGGGAACTGTCCATAATAACGCGGTGTCCGTATTAAGCGGGTGTTCGAAAGCGGGGTTCAACTGTATGCATGATCACAAATTAATGAATCACAAAGAACTTATGAATCAAACTACATACAGTTGAGATAATTTGGACCTGAAATTCATTTGAACCTGCAACATATGCACATAGTGTTACATTTAAGCAGCCACATGCATGGATGTCCCTGAACAAAGAGACAGTGGCCAAACTGACCCTGGGTCTCCCAAACTGACCCTGTTGTTAAATATGCAAACAATTATTTTTTTCACTTCCTTTGGTTAAAAAAAAAAACATGTTCTCTGATCAATTCAGTGAATTGTCTCTGTATTACACGTCAGCTGAAATGTTAGAGGCACCTGGTCCTTTATGAGAGTTTTAACATTTGATCTTGGTCTCTGTTGCATTGCTGCCGACTCTGTTTAATTTTGTGATTAATATTAAATTTATTTTTAGAACTATATTTAGAGGAAGGTGAAGAAGAGGACTCTGATGAAGGTACCTTTGACATTATGTTGCTTTAATTATCAGAAATGTTTTGCTTTCATCTTCATTTCATCAAACAAAAAAACAAGCTTATTCTGAAATCATAATTATTCATCTTTTTCTGTTGCAGATGAAAAACCAATCGATTCTGTGAAACCACAGACAAATTTAGATTCAAAGGTACGCACCCCGTGATTTTAGTGCAGTTGGTTTGGCGGAAATTGGCTGTGATATTGAGAATGACCTAAAAATTGCCCAAAAGTCAGTTAGGATGTTTTTGCCCAGAGCCCTTCAATAATTATTATTTATCACCTGCAGACATGTTTAAAAGATGTTGGGGGCACAGTGACCCTTGTGCGGTGGTCTACGTTTCATTCTCTTGTAGCAAGATTCTTCTGACCAAATATTCAAATGCATACAAATTATGTGTTAATTGTGACCTGCAAGGCTTTGATTTGGACCCTACAGCTTCCCTCCGGCAGTCTGTCAGTGTTGCCTACAAAGCATTGTAAACTGCATTGGAGTTTGTATCCATAGACAATGCTCTGTCATTAAACAAGATTCTCTTAAAAAAAAAAAAACAATAATCTATTGTGTTGATTGTATTTTATTTGGTTTCACCAGAAAAGACCACTCGCAGAAACTCCCAAGGGCCCTCCAAAGAAACTTGCTCGCGTGGAAAATGGTAAGCTTGGGACACCACAGCTGTACAGCTAACGTCAGTTGTTGATCTACATGACTATTTGTTTGGCTGTGGAAAACGGCTGTAGAACACCAATAGAAAATCTGCCAGTGAACTTTACTAACACAAAACTAATGTTTATTACACACGGTTACATTGCATAAACCTGAATAAATTGTCTCTAGCCTTAAAACTTTATAAACAATAGATTACTCCCAAAGGGCCGCACCGCACCTAATAATCATTGACAACAATAACTACCTGTAGAATCTATTTCCCATGGTACGGCACTAGAACAGCTTAAGAAGAAATTTTACTTGCAAAAACAGGGTTTAGTAGACAAGAACAGCTGTACACTGGGGTAGAAGGCTTGAAAGAGAGCAAGGAGAACTTGTTAAGCCGTCTACTGTTATGTGAAGGCAGTAGAAAGTAACACAATGGCTTAATCCATCAGCTTCAAGCAGCTGGATTAAACTGTGAACAAGTTTGAAAACTCACATTTGATTGGCATTGTCAGGTGGGCATTATTTTTGTAGGGCTTGATAAAGTTTTTAGTATTTTGGTTCTCTGTTTTGGGGAACTGTTACTGTGTTTGAATTCTCAGCATTAGATAAGGAGGAAAGTGATGATGATGAAGAGGATGAAGATGAAGA
>BLFK01000990.1:2550273-2554610 GCA_014634185.1 Astreopora myriophthalma | reverse complement strand
ACAGCAGCCATATTTTACACTTGCGTGAGCAAAACGACTATCCTCGTCGCCAATTTTGTATATAAAAAGGTCAAAAGAACAAGACCAGAGTGCGCGCTTATCTCAAGCGGCCATTTTCTTTATTACCCAAAATTCCCTCATAACATTACGTCATGATATACAACACGTTTAAAGGTCTAAAGTTGATTGTTTCTACTATGGAGCGTTTGACAATCCTAACGAACAACACTGATACCTGTGGTTGCCATGATGCAGATAATGGGTGCCCAGTTTTCAGTGCAGGCGGGGCTCACGTACGTTAAATATATTTCTGAGACACTTGTGTTTTTAGCCCTGGATACACTTCTTGGGCGTGCCAGGAATAGCCTTCAGTTTTTCAGTTCACAATCGTAAGTTTGGTGCCGTTGTTTTCGTCCGATCTCGATCAAAGATGACAATACCTGAACGGACTAGAGTGTGCAGTCGCTCGGAGCATGTATGCAAGTCTTTATATATTTGCAACTCCTCAACAAAACATGTACTTTAATGTAAAAATTGCATGAACGGGATGCCTAGTTGGTGAGTTGAAGCAAAATTCCATATACATGTAAAACTTATTACATTCTGAAAACCTTCTCCGTCTCCCTGACTTAAGTGTAGTGAATATGTTTACACAATAGATAGCCCGTAGTTACTTCGTAGGCCACCGAAACTAGAAACAATCGGAGTCAGAGAAGAGTGGGGGAAGCTAAAGACGAAAACGTGAGCCAAATTTGGGGAGGGGGTGGAAGGGGCATGCTAAGGCTAAGGCCTGCCCTCTCCCTGTCCCTCTCCCTGAACAACACGTTTTAGCTGGGATGGGCCTCGTGTCTAATTTGACTTTTTTTCGTAGCTTCTAAGAATGGTTTAAAGGCTGATCATTGTCTTAAAAAGAATATACAACAATCCTAACTAAGTAAGAGAGCGTCAACTGCCTTCTGGACTTGACTGTGATTCAGTCCTGTGATCTAGCAATTTAGTTTCAGTTTTGTCCCACTCTTGGCGTTCTCCAGACGTCAACGCGCAGAAAAGCAAACTCCCTGCCAGTAAAATTGCAAACGAAATCCAAAACACCTCTTGCCATTCCTTCGTTGTCTGTAAGAGATTATAAAGCTAAATGACTTGAGCGTTAAAGTGTTATCAATGAGATTAATTTTGTTTGTCATTGTTATTGCGCGACATTTCAATGACGAATATAGTGATCTGACTACTGATCATTAAGTGAATATTGTTCATTGGCTTTGCATGTCTACTCTGCTCCGCTTACTCAGGTTTTCCGGTCTCCTCAAAAACTAACATTTCCAAATTACAATTCGATCTGATTCAATGCCGGACGAAGAACTACGTTGTGAAGATGCCACTGTTATTTAACTATGCTATGTAAGTATAGCTTTCTTAAAAAATATATTCTTCTTTTTCCTAAGTCACATTCCGCTTTTCATTCAAATATTGAGTCAAGCTACTAAAGTTATAACCATACACACCAACCTTGTGTTGGGTGACAAAGCCAACAAGAATTGGACTAACAAATCCAGCGCTCGTGCCAATTGTGTTACTTATTCCCATGATGATACTGGCGTAACGAGGAGTTATGTCAAGCATGTTCACAGTGTATGCTGGGAATGCTAGTGACGTGGTCAAACCAGCGAGGCTCATACAGACGACTACGACTGTGACGTTGACGGAATAACCGGCTACCAGAATGAGAACACCACTGGCTACAGCTCCTGTCATGAGATACAGAGCCAACGAGTAAATAGGTTGAAACTTTTCGGCTGTTACCCTCTCGTGAAATAGGCCATTTCCGAGTTCAGCCTCTTTTTCAAAGCGAGTCTAAGTGCGAAGTCTTTCTTATGAATATGCAAAGTAAAACGAATTACCGTAACAAAACTTTCCCACTTAAACTCGCTTTGAAAAAGAGGCTGACGTGAACTCGTAAATGGCCTATTGCTTTCAGTTTGAGCAGGTGTTTTCTATTGGATTGCATTACCACTGCATTGTAATGCGCCAAAAAACTGTCGTAGGACTTCCTGGACCAAGGCAATACCCCTCGACCTTCTGTTTTTCGTGATCTCACGGTCGGTTGGACTGGAACGAACATGCAATGGAGGCCCATGCGGTGAAAATCAGTTGCATCTCAATAGATTCCCATGTATTAGCCTCCATTTCATGCTCGTTCCAGTCCAACCGTGAAAATACCAAACGTGGCGTGGTTAGCATTAGATCAGTGACCAGCGGTCGGAGCGAAAACAGTTGGTTCAGTAGGGGTTCTCATTGTCGCCGGCGCAGAAGTCTTTCACCCTACATTAGGGAGCTTAAGCAAAGGCGTTTTTGAGCGACGTACGTCAGCCGGAAGTGGACATTTCGTATTCTTCGGCAGTGCTTTCACCCAAATTTTCTGTTAAATCGTCTTTATAAGAGTAAAGACGCTGAGTAGTGCAAATGTGGAATCGTCAAGGCGGTTTAAAACGAAAACGCTTCATTTCCGGTTGACGTAGTCGCTGAAAAACGCCTTTGCTTAGGCTCCCTAATAAATTATCTAATGCCGAACTCATGACGCAATTTAGTTCCCAGGGTCTTCCTGGTGTGTCAGTTCAAAATGACGGACACTGTATGCAGTGCCGAGCTCACGCTTTTTGCCACGCTTCCTACCAGCCTTATGTGTGTCTGTTTTGACTGGCCATCGTCACTACTTTCGGCCTTTTCTCCTTCCATTACTTAACCCATTCCTCTTGAACATTACTTCTCATCACCTTACTTCACGAAACAAAGGTACCTTTAGGGATAAAATTAAGTTTGCTGTTCAAATTGATTCTAAAATTAAGTTCCATAAGGGGAGAGATAGTCGTACTGTTCATCTTCTGAAAAGCGCACTTGTTGCTAAGATGCGCTCCAGTTCTTAACTTAATTCAAAAAATTAAGTTTGCTGTTCAAATTGATGTAAGACACACGATACTACATTTTTCCGTACCAGTTGCGTAAAATGCCTTTCTAACTGTAGTTGTTGACACTTTGCTTTTCCTGAGGATGTCAGCCGCCAGTCCCGACATGGGAGTACAAAAGCCTTTGACAAGAAATGGTGCGGCGGAAAGAAATCCCATCTAAAACAAGATATTGATATTATATCTAGGGATCGGGCTCAACTAAACTGAAAGGCACAATCAATTCATATGACCCGTTGTATGTGCATAAGAAGTCAGACTATGACTGACTAAATGACGCACCCAATGCACATTAATTAAATGCAAGGTTACCTTGGTGATGGATGTCTTCATGACGTCCATTAGAAATGTTGGCATAGATATAAGTAATATATAAAACGCCCAGTCCAAAGCAAAGTTTGCTGCCACTATTCCCCACACTGGTGGTGACGACAGAATTGATTTCCAAGGAATAACAAGCTTATCGACCTGCAACGAGAAACGTCATGCAAAATATCGCTGAAATATGTACCGCCACCATGGGCATAGCGAGCCTTTAAGCCATGAAGCACGGGCTTAACAAGAATTTTTAGTAAGACCACCTATTCCTACGTTGGACGTTGGCAAAATTTGATATACTCAACTTTCGCCGTCCAACTTTGGCTGGCTACGCTCCTGGCCACAGTCAACTATCAAGACAGTGATTTCTGATTGGCGCTCCTCGTTTTTCCTTGTAATAGGAAAAGGAATTCACAAGCATCGCCTAATGAGAAATTACTTTTAGAAAGAAACCAGAGGAGACCCATCCGTGCTATGTCTATGCTAGTAGGCGGGATCTGGGAACAAGCTTCCTGACGTTGATTTGCAGACGGTATGACCGTCTGCGCGCAGGCTAATCATGAATGGCGAAAGGGATTGGCAAAGCCTTCAGGCGGTTGCTCTATTGACTCTCTATTATGGTGGGAACAGGAAGACATAAGAAGTCATAAGAACGGACAGATAGTCGTACTGCTCATCTTTTGAAAAGCGCACTTGTTGCTAAGTTGCGCTTTCGTCGACTGACCCCACAAAACTTCAGAGCGCGGGAGTTGAAAATACCAATACTCATCTTACGTTAGAGAGATCCAGAGCTGTGGCTTGTATTAACATTTTCTCTTCACTGGATATCGTAGGATGTTCAACGGGGGACTCGTAAACCACTATCACCCAGATGACGTACCACACCATGCCAAACACACCTTGTGAGATAAAGAGGACTTCTGTTCAGTAATGGAGAGATTAAGATTCGCGTTTGCAGTCACTGGCAAACGGCAGGCTACTGCTTGTCATAAAATCTTGAAAATTATCTTATTTTAGAGAATTTTTCTCTCTTTAGTACTTTCTCGGTAGTTGTGACTG
>BLFK01000990.1:2527773-2545273 GCA_014634185.1 Astreopora myriophthalma | reverse complement strand
TGTACTCCCCGCACCACACCGGAGAGCCGGAGAGCTTTATCCAGTGGATAAGTTACTGTCTTGCAGTTTCAACATTGCCACAATCTAACCATGAATATTCAAAGTGAATTGTTTGCATCGCTGCGTGTGGCGATGTAAGAAAACCTAATATGCGAAGACTTCACATGGAGTATATTTAACAGCAGTATTTCGTTCGCGCTGTTGGATGTGAAATAGCCAACGAGGCGCGTAGCGCCGAGAACCAATCTTATACTCGACAAGCGCGAATGGAATAAATGTTTTATTAGACTAGTTAGTACTAGACTAGTGTCTATTATTATATATATTAGACTATTAGTATTAGACTAGTGTCTAAATAGAAAACCTAACGCTTTACTTAGATGCTTGGCATTTCCCTGTATGTAACTTATATTTTAGCATCTTTGCAACTAACTAATTTCTCTTCTCTCTTTCTAAATATAGAAAACATTGTAATGTTGTAAAAACCGAGCACAGAGACATTCGAGCGAAGAACAGAACTTTACTATATGACGAGCAAAAGAACTGACACTAAATTTACGATCAACAGAATATTAATTACGTGTTACTAAGACTTTTGGGGATACTAACAAAACTCAACTATCAACATATTTGCTGTCCTGACACATATTAGAACACATATTATAACAAATGTTATGTAAGAACGGAAATGTGAATAAACTATTGTTGTTTTTAAACTATTGTTGTTGTATTAAATTTCATTATTAAATTCATTTTGCGCACGGGAAGTTTCGCTTTCCGCACAAATTTTTCAGCTTGGCATTACTGGGCGCACTCAGTTTCCATATAAGGCCATACAATATATGAGCTAATAACCGATATTGAGTGAACCAATCACAGCGCGAGAAACGCAATTTCCGAGGTTGGAAATTTAATAATGGCTGATAACTGAGATCTAGTGAACCAATGAGAAAACTAGAAATGCACTATCCGAGGTTGAGAACTTTTTTAATATATATTAAGAGCTAGTTAGTAACTTATCTACTCTGTGAAGTTATCCAGCTTTTGGACAACTAGATGCTGTGTATTCGTACAAGAGAGGATGAGGTAAAAGAGAATATTTCTATACCCCATGCTAAGTATTTTCAAATAGGCTGTTTTAAAATTTCCCGCACGCGTGAAGGCTATTTTTAACCTCAGCCCCAAGACCTCTTGTTTCATATGTCACAAGATGGACCAATCAGAAACCGTTCTTTAGAGCGGTTTTCAATTGAGTATCCTAAAACTAATACCAAAGTAATTACTCTGACCAATCACAGCAGGTGAAAAACAGCACAATGAACCAATTAAAATTCGTATAAATTCCGTGTAACTTGTTCAAAGGGCGGGAAAAATCGCGCGTGCAAGTCGCGATTGGTCTTGGTTTTTTCTTCTCATTGGTTGATAAACTGGCACGAGATTTTTAAGCCAATCACAAAGCGTAGCAATCGCAATCGCGTCATTACTTTCGACGGTCATTTGAAAACCGCTCTAAATAACTAGTCGTTTGACCTCGTACTAGAACAAGATTGAGGAAATTATCACTAATAGAGGGCCATAAATGGGGGACATGTTTTCTCACTTCATCATTTCTTGATACGTATCAGCAGTCGAATGAGTTTTACTTTTCATGTGAGGCTTTAGATCGATTCTCAAGGCTTTTTCTCCGAATTTTTTTTTTTTGCGACACAGTTCAGAGTAAAAAGAACAAGACGCCTGGAGGCCTTCACGTGGGACGCTTTGATCGATGAATGGCTGCCAACAGTCACAGTGTTTCTATACGTACAAATTAACTTAAACGCCTATGTCAACACTCAATAATATAGCATTACGAACGTGCTCCTTGCACTGTGTCCAAAATGAGACCGTAAGGCGAGATATCAAGCATGACGAGTTGTTCTTAGCATAGCTAATGGCCATAGGAATCCCACGTAAATACCGTACATAAGGAAATTGATATGCATAAGACTACGTCACTTTGCGTGTTCATCAAACTTTATTAAGGCCAATAGGACTTTTTTTGCATACTTAGAAAGTAAAACAATGCCGATGACTTTCGATGAAATTCTCTCAGTTACAACAATGTCTTGTTTAATTAGTGTTTTGATTGACCCAGCAGGCTTAAGTTTACAAACAACTCGTCAAGGCGTGTACATGTAATATGAATAGTTAAGTAATGATACCAGTCCTTGTTCAAAACGAAACCCCATCCTTTGTGATGTTCAGTTCTTTCCTAAGTTGCCTTGGGTCGAAACTTCATCTCGATGTGTTTTAGGGATTCGTCATAACCTTTAAACGAACTCCAAACGACGCCTTGTGCGTGCCCTCCGTTCTTGTACAATCCGTTTGGGTTTGCGTTATGACAGTTATGATACCACCAAGCACCAGTAAATCTCACTGCACAGTTCTGCGACGAGCGTACATCGTTGTCTCTGTCTTTGGTAGTGAACATCTTATCCCTGAAGTTAAGAATCATAGGGAAATCGTTACACTGCAAGGGGACCGAGAGCTTTCCTATGAGATATTGCATTCATATAAATACGTTATCCCGAAGCCGAAGCACTAAACTTGATTAGCTGGAAACTTAACTTCTGTCTTCTCAAAAAGCCTCGAGTGAGCCTTATCTAAAGCTAAGTATCTCAGAGGTTTTATTTTTTTTTTCGACTTGTGATCTACCTTGGTGTGTTTGGGGGAAAACACGAGAAAGTAAAATATGTTTCCTTAACGTTTCAATCCATTCAAACCAGGACCAGTCCCCGTCTTTCCATGGATACCCTGGAACTATCCCCTCCCCCTACCCATCCTATTATTCCCCTTGAATAATGAACTGCCTGTCCTTGGACCTCCCTTTCGATGACTCAGCCTTCAGACACGGAGAATATTTAACAATTATTCCATGAGCGCGCGTTGGATATGAGATGGTGAATGGCCAACGACGCGCGTAGCGCGGAGTTGGCTATAACCAGTCTCATATCCAACAAGCGCGAATGGAATAATTGTTTTATTAAATTCTCAACCTTCGGATAATGCAATTCTAGCTTTCTCATTGGTAATTTCTCATTTCTCGACGAAACCTGGCTTCCCGCGAACAATTTTATGCTGAGCGACATTTGCTGCATTCATTTCCATATAAGGTCAAACGCAGGTATAATGGCTGATGACCGAGATCCAGTGAACCAATGAGAAAGCTAGAATTGCATTTTCCGAGGTTGAGCATTTAATAAATATATATATTCAATTAATATAATTACCCCTACTTCAATTACTACTCCATGCAATACAGTCATGGAGTGCCCCTAATTTAGTTACTAACCCATGTAATACAGTCATAAAGTGTTCCCTGTACCTACGGTGGCGGGGCATATACTGTCGGACATTGAAAATGAGAGAAAACAAATAGAGGACACTCAGAAAAGCCGTCTTTCACTTTACAGATGTTATGCTAGATTAAATGGAATAACGAAACAAACTTTATTTATAGCACGACGTCCAGCTAAGCGAGAAATAATGTTAAAAGTAAATTAAACTGCCATGTTACGTACTTAGCTGGTTGACCACAAACGACCATTGAATCTCCCGCAGTACCTTGGTATCCATCGATCGACAGTCGATAGTTATCGCTCGCGTTTGCCACAGAAAAGGTCAAGTACTCGGCATATTTTCGGACAGAGCTGTAAGCTTCCATATCGACTCGAAGTATCATGTTACCATTTGCTGTCAGCCGGTTGAGGTTATCATTTCCAAGCCAGAACTCGCCGTTCAGATTCCCAAATCCAGTTCTGTAAAATTCCCAGCCTAGATAGAAGTCCACCGATCCATTTATTCGTCTTTGAAACACTGTCCAACCGCCACCTGCCGTTGTCATGTCACAGAACACTTGAATGGGTTGTTCACCGTTGTGAGGCCAATCAGGGTACACTGAGTACACTCCATCACTGCTGATATTTTTTAAATAGAGATCTTGGCAACTTCGTGGACAATCTAAATTAAGAAGGCAATTCACCCTTATTGATCAGTGATAAATAACAAACGATCAGTGATTAATAAGATTTCTTATGGAGTTCCTCAAGGCTCTGTGCTGGGACCCATACTATTCTTGATTTATATCAATGATATTTTTAATTCTTCTGCGAAGTTATCATTTTTTCTCTTTGCCGACGACACCACTCTGATGTATGCTGACAAGAATCTGAAATCTGTCGAGGAACCAGTGAACAGTGAATCGGGAAAAGTTTCTGACTGGCTTAATGCAAATAAGCCAACGTTAAACATAAAAAAGACTAACTTTGTTGTTTTTCACCCGTATCAACGTAAGATAAACCACTTAGTTAATATTAAAATGATCGATAACAGTATTCAAAAGCTTATCCCTCATGAATGCAAGACTTCTTTACTGGACAGTAACCTAAGCTGGAAATTTCACATCGACAATATTGCTGTGAAAATAAGCAAAATTGTCGGAGTAATTGCTCGTCTCAGACACTTTGTCCCCCTCCCTACTCTAAGAAGTATCTATCGCTCTCTGATTCTGCCTTACTTGTCCTATGGTTTGTCTGCTTGGGGCCAAGCTGCCATAGTTCATTTAAACAAAATTCTCTTATTACAAAAACGTGCTCTTCGTCTGTTGTATTTTCGTGAACCAAGATCTCACGCAGTCGCCCTCTTTATCTCTTCCAAAACTCTTCCTTTGAATATGCTCTACGTTACACAAGTCTTGTCTGTATGAACACACTTTCTAACATAACTGAGCTTTTATCAAAGCAAATGATAAGCAGAATCACGAAACTAGATTCTCCCCGTCTGGAAAGTTCTACATCAGAACCTCGAGACTAAATCAAAATCAGAGGTCTTTTGCGAGTTTCGGAGCTAAACTATGGAATTCACTTTCAGTTTAGACCCGGAAACTTCCCAAACATGCTTTTAAAAAACAAATTAAACAGATGCTAATTTCCATATTTTAGGCTGAGGGGGATTATGTCGAGGCATCTATCTTGACTAGACTATTAGCAAATTGTTCAGGTTAAACTCGCTATCATTGTACTCCATTTCATTCATTCACCTACTTTCTTCGTTTTATTTATTTATCTGGTTCTTTCCCGCATATTGTACCTGCTAAATTGTTGACAACTAGTGCGTATTGTTATAATCATACCTATCTATAATCATAGCTATTAATTAATTTTTATCTTACTTCTTGTAAACAGTAATTTATTTAATGACTGCTCTAGCCTTAGGCCGCCCGCCTCGACTAGCGTTGGCTATTTGCGGGCAGAACTGCTTTGTATGTATAGAATTTGAGTTGATTGATTTTAAATAAATTAAAATAAGGAAATAAATAATTGATCCCTAGAGATCTCCTTGGGCCATTTAACGGCCAGTGTTTCTATGTTTTCTTCACCTTAGGACTGGCCCGCCTTTAGCTGTTTCGTTTTCTTCGTTTTACTTCATTCCAGAGTTTCACAGTTTCTTCACCGAGAATCACCCAATCTGCCCTTTTCCCGCTCTTGCGACTGCATCAGCGCTAAATTTTGCCTACCATATCTGGTATTAATATTCATGTCTAACAGTCCTAGTGAACGAGCTTTAAAGGTTCTCCAAAATTCATTAATAATTCATGAGCCTAACAGCCTATCAAGTTACCGACAAAACGTCACGTACCTGAACTTTATACCCGATAAAACACTCCTGGTTAGTATTCTTTATATAAACAACACTTGACAACTTGGCAGCTTGACTTAGTATTCTTTATATAAAGAATACTAATAAGGCATAGCTTGTTTTTCTTGTATGCTAATAATTTTTCTCTCACAGTTTGAACCATCATCATTCACACTCCAGAGGAACACCCTTTTCGTGGAATGTTTTTGAAGCTGTTCAAAAAACTCGCAGCAGGTGTTTTATCGAGTCTAAAAACCCGATAAAACACTGCTGCACAATACATAAAGAATCTACGTAGTGCCACGAAGGCAGGTTTACACTGACAGGTGCAATTTGCACTTCTCAGTGCGCTAGCTTCTGACGCTGATTTTGTTGTAGCCTACGGCGGAAAACCATTGTTCTTAATTCCCCAGCCTGTTAGCCGTTATAAATACTGTATCTATTTTATCTTATTCTTTAATTTATATGATAGATCATTCCCTTAATATATCGAATTGATAAATCACTTACCATTATAACACGGCCCGGGCCTGCACAAAGGACTATCTCGACTGGATCTGTAGTCAGCAACGCATATTTCATTCAGTGAGCAGGAAAATTCTCTCTCGCAGGCAGACTATACGGTAACAAGACCAGTAAAAGTTCGAGAGCATTTGAGAAGAAGTGCTTTTTAACCGTTAGAAGACCCTGAAAATCTCAATCAGTAAACTGCGATCAGAGTTAATAGAGGGACCCCTCTATTAACTCTGCTGCGATCGAAAATTTATGTTAAGTAAACTAGGAGGATATTTTCCTTGCTCCCGTAACGTTACCTGTATCCCCCTGTAGACTGTCCCATTTTCTCTTGTAAAATTTTTATGTCCAACGAAACGATCAGCGTCATTCAGCTGGCATTTCCACGTCTTCTCGCCATGAATGGGTACAAAGTTGTATGATACACATCTTTTGTCTTTCACGCACTCAATCTGACACGCAATCTCCGAATCCACTTCGGCTTCGCTAACGACGCTGCCAGTTAGTTTCCGGTCTTGAATTGCTTTCGCAAAGTTAACGGCATTGAAGTCTAACTCCGATAAACGACCGTTCCCCTGCACAGAACTTAAAATAAAAAACGCAATAACCATCCGAAGAGCCATTGTTTCACTCTTCCATTGAACGCGTCATCAGTCGTTGAAGAGGAGGGTCATTCTTGGCTTCTTTTATATCTGTTCACAGCTATTTAATAATTTAACGAACTGATTACGCGGATGACCCTCTGCACTTCTGAGTTTCCTGTTTTTGGTCGCCATGGTTTCATTTCGTCAATGGACAGGAATGGCTTTTACCCGAACACGATTCATATCCGCAACAAGACGCCTGGAGGCGTTGACGCTATGGTTGGCGAAATGGTGCAAAATTCACAAAGTTTATATTCATTCACATTTAGTGTTGTTATTATTATTCACGAATATATTTATTCATATTCAACAACTAAATTTATATTCAAGAAATATATTAATTCACATTCAAAGACGTATTTCTTATTCTCGAATATATTTACTCACATTTACGGGATATATTCATTCACGCTTGATATTTGTTCAACAGTTACGTATATTTATGCACATTCAGCCATTGCGTGGCTTCACTTTCACAGACTAAATAGTTTCGTTCAGAAATTAATTTTGTGCACGAAATGGTGCAAAATTCACGAAATATATTCATTCACGAATTAAGGCGCTGTTACACTAGGCAATTTCTCTTGCAACTTGTCTCGCAATTTTGTTGCCATAAATTTCCCCACGCTGCAAGACAAGTTGCTCGACCGGTGTTACACTAGGCAACGTTTCGTGCAACTTGTCTCTTGATGACCACGTGACGTCAAGGGGTCATTTTCATTCGTTGATGCCGCAAAACGTTGCGACACAAGTTGCAGGGTAGATGTTACACTGCGCAATGTGGGAAAAATTCCTCGCAACGTTGCGAGACGCGTTGCGGAAAGTAGAAATAACTTCTACTTTTCGCAACGATTGCGGCAACAAAAAAAAAAGCGAAAAATGTGTGTGGCAGGGTATGTTACACTAAGCAATTTTTCGTGTAACTTGCCTCGCAACAAAATTGCGAGACAAGTTGCACGAAAAATTGCCTAGTTGGGTGGTAAATTGGGTGCACGGCGAAGGGTTGCTACCGATCCACTGCCTATGCAACTGGTGAAAGTTTCTGACAATTTCCTCCATTACCATTCTGGGGCCGGTTCCTGAAAGGTGTAATAACTCTATTCCAGGGGTAAATGTGCTGGAATAATGAAGGCACATTTATCCCTGGAATAGAGTTATTACACCTTTCAGGAACTGGCCCCTGGTCTCTGAGAGAAATGGTAATATGGTTTGGAGCTCCTGTATAACATACTCCAGCCTTATCTGGACTGCTTCCCGACAATCAGAATCACTTGTTTCCCATAACGCTTCACATTCATCAAGGAGGTCAATTGCAGCTCCAAATTCGATGGTTCGGATCGTTCACCCGATCGCAACCAATCTCGTACCCAGAGTCCTCGGGCTCTTTGGTCAGCGGGTGGGCGCCCGGAGAGACTCTGGGATAATGGACGCCATTTTCCCACAAAATCTGGGACGGTTTCTTTAGAAGTTGTTAAGTAACAGCCAATCAAAAAATTCGAATTTTTTTCATTATCCCAGAGTCTCTCCTGGCGACAACCCGCTGACCAAAGAACCTGAGGACTCTGAGTACGAGATTGGATGGTTAGCACTAGTTTCCATGGCTCAAAATGACCTTGGACATCTCCTGACAATTACACGACGTAATATTTTCCATCGTTATGGGACAAGCAAATTCAACAATGAAAATATTTACCAAGGTGGCCCTAATAAAAGTGGTGTTTCTAAAGCAAATGAAAATAATTAACAGATTGGAATATCACAATGCGCGCAATGTGATAGAGGCAAACAAGGATAGAGGCAAACAAGGCTAAAATTACAGTGAGTGAATGAAATTTTTGCCGATTTTGAACCGCTAGGGAAACAGAATTTTGGCAACGAAATATCTCTTAAAAGCAGCATTTGTACTGACATCGTTTTAATGAAGTATAAAGAACAAATTCAGGCTACAACAACCGTAAACTTAGTGACGCATTTTTTAGATTTCATCAAAATTCTTCTAATCAAAATTATGCAAATTGCCGCGAAATTAATTTCCGGACGACATACCTCCTTTACTGGCCTATTATTTTTGTTGGATCAATCATATCAATAAATTATTAAAATCAGCAGCAAATGTATGAAATCTGCCTCTTTGTTGCGGCGTCCCAGCGGTTCAAAGTTAGCCAACTCCCGGCTACCTTTGTTTGGCTTTCATGTATCTAGTATTAAGTCTAGGTACCAGTAAACAGTTTTCTTTTTCCCCGTAAAGAAGAGCCGTTTTGGATGATAATGATAATACTCATTCCTTTACTAATTGCGATATAACCCATGAATAACTAGGACCTATTTATAGTTTCTATTTGCTAGAGAAGCGCGCTTTGGTTATCATCAGCTTGACACCGCACGAAACCCCCGCCTAAGCCGAGATTCACATCACTGTCCAGAGCTCAGTGCGCGCTTGAGATTGACCATCAAAAGTTGCGGGCTGATCTCAGTGACCGCCAACGGGTCAGGACTTCATGTATGAGCCCATGAAATGTCCTGAGCGCCTGATACCTATGAACCACTCAACATTACTATACCTGCAGACTCTCACGCCTTGCGGGCCAATTTCTCACGCCTGATTGAAAAATGTGAGTTGTTGCCGTCTTGCTTGACACAATTTCCAAAAATATGTTAACTCAGACCCATGTAAGGAATGAAAACCATGTGTAAAATGAATAAATGACAATACTTTCCTCGCAATCTCTGATTTTTGAAGTGAAAAGCACTGGGAGAGAGCTCGCGCTTATACGCGTCGTAAGACTGGGACTTCGGCTTCGGCAGACTCGGGCGTCTTCGGAAGACTTCGGACTTCTTCGGGAATCTTCGGAAATGATCGTGTCGTCTTCAAAAATCCCAGCACTCCCAGGATAAAAAAAGTTGGCAGGTATACATTACCTGTACTGCGCGTAGCGCCAATAGTGCGTGCAGTACGTACAGTACATGTAGTAGCTGCACTACGTACGTGTAGTAGCTGTAATAGCTGCTGTACATGAAGTAGCTGTAGTAGCTGTAGTTGCTGTAGTGCGCGTAGTACGTGTAGTGTAGTAGCTGTAGTAACTGTAGTACGTGTAGTACGTGCAGTAGTTGTAGTACGTGTAGCGTAGTAGCTGTAGTAGCTGCAGTGGGTGTAGTAGCTGTAGTAGCTCTAGTAGCTCCAGTAGCTGTAGTACGTGTAGTGTGTGTAGTAGCTGTAGTATCTGTAGTAATATATCATTTCGTCCGTCCATTCATTCATCACGGGAACACTTGAACCCTCAAATGACCAGCTCCCAACATCAGTGGTTTCATAGCACATTCATTCAGTTGGTTAGAGCGTCGCACCGGCATCGCGAGGTCAAGGGTTCAAACCCCGTTAAATCCTGAATTTTTTCAGGCTTCTCTACGCAATTGCTAAAATTGGGTCCATAACTGCGAGGATCATAGCTTCATTCGATTTCGTATCCGGGGAACGAGGTTGATCCGCAGTTCAATATATGATTCATTTCACATATCATTTCAACAGTTACTACAGCTACTACACGTACTACACGTACGTAGTGCAGCTACTACAGGTGCTGTACGTACTGCACGCACTACAAGTACTGGTAGTGCGTGTAGCGCCAGTGGTGCGTGCAGTACAGGTGACGTTGAGTGGTACATAGGTAATAGGGGCTCAGGACATTTCATGGGGTCATACACGAAGACCTGAGCCGCCACCGGCACTCGAACTGCAATTGACCAGGGTTCTTTAAAAGAGTATTTTTGCCGGTTTGCTTTCTGTTCTTCATGGCCAAAGTACAAAGGAACGTTTGTCTTATTGTCATTGATGGGTGGGGAATTTCAGAAAACAAAGAAGGTAATTTGCTTCTTCTGAAATTGACTTTGTTTTATTTCTGTATTGACCACCATAATTTGCAAAGTTCACAGTTCAACAGATCAGAATTTCTGCCCCCGTTTCTGTCCTCCATTTTAGAAAAATATGATGATTTCTTTATCTCTTCTTAAACTTGAACGATTACATTCGAAAATGAGGCGTTTGAGTTAAGGGGCTCATTTTCCAAAAGTCTAATTCGGTAAGCTCGAATCGCAAATCTACCATCTTGTTCAAACATTAAAACGATTTTCGTCTGTGACTGGTTTTTCCACCAAGACGAGCGTTCTCACTGAACCAGCCGCTTTACGGCCTTTTTTGTCCATAGTTGTCTTTAAACAAATCCTTGAAGTTTTAGGTGATGTGGCCTTTCGGTGAGAGATCTTGTTGTCACGTTGCGTGACATTGCGTGACAAAAGGAACGATTACACTGTACTGTACGCAGTAGCTTTGGAATTTTATGGCTGACACAGACTACATCAACTGTATTCATATTCCTAGCAAAACTCTATTCACCTTCATTCTCTTTGGAAGAGGGTTAGTAGGAATATGCACGTGTAAGTATTGTAAGGAACCGTGGGGAAATCTTTCTGTAACTTGTGACACAATAACCCTCGAAAAATGTCTGAATGCCCACTTTTTAATTTTAAGTTGTTTAGATTTTTCTTTTGAATGTTTGGTATGGGATCATGACAGGTCAGAGATCATCAGTCTAAGTGGAAGAAAGTTATCATGTTAATAATTAACATAATAACAATTATTGTTCTTGACCAAGCAAGTCGAACATTTCTTTTGGATCAAGATCACACCCCTCGGGGGTAGGGCTACCATGGAGGAGAAGCAACAACAATCCTTATGCATGTAAGGGATTATTTCCAGGACTCAAGCCCAAGCTGGATCAGAGGGAAGCAAGTGCTTTCATTACCACATCAGCCCAGCCTGTAGCTCTTCTGTATTTAGGGCACGTTCGTTCGACCGTATCGTGGAATAAGAACACACTGAATAACCTCTTGATTTTTCTTTGGAGGTAAATTTAGGGAGAGTTCTCTTTCGACATTTTGTCAGTAAATGGCCCTGAAAATTTTGCTTGTATCCCGATGACATTTAACAATTGAAGGGGTGCCTGGAAAAAAGCCCTAATTGACTTAAATTGTGATAAATTGTTCGATTCTCCTTCCAAATTGTTTTTGTATTCACTTGTATAAGAAAACGAGAATTTGTCCTTAGATCAAAAGTCACTTAGAGCCTTATTCCACGCACCCCTTCAATTATTTGCCGAAGGCGAAGTGAATATTGGTGAATATTTACCGAGATGTAGTCGAGGTAAGTATTCCCCAATATTCACTGAGCCTGAGGTGAATAATTGTTTTAGTATAATTTTCAGTGGTGAATATAAGAATTCGCAAAACAATGTGCTAAAACACGATAAAAAGGCACGAAAAGTTCTTGCTTAGCTGAGCAGCTGCGCCTCCAAAATGTTATATTTACCGGGTAGCGCGGTAAATGTAACACCGAATTCTTATATTCACCCCTGAAAATTATACTAATAATTATTTTACATTCTCCTCAGGGTGATTTTTAGAAGTACATGGAAACCTTCATATTCTTATTCTGGAATAAGGCCAATTGAACATAGCCTTAACTTTGCATGTTTAATTGTAGGCAATGCAATTCTCAATGCCAATGTTCCTGTCATGGATGGATTTTGCTCGGGACAAACCAATGCTTATACTACACTTGATGCATCAGGTTTATCAGTGGGTTTACCTGCCGGGCTCATGGGCAACAGTGAAGTAGGGCATCTGAACATCGGAGCTGGGAGAGTTCTTTACCAGGTAATCTTTCATGTGCAGCCATATGCATTTTTATGGTGCCATACAGTTTCACTGAACTGCTGAATACCCCAGCAATAATTATTCTCCTGCCATTACATGTGTCGGGAAATGGAGGCATAATACACGAGTTATTTCACCCGAAGACATCTCTTTTAATCTTACTTGCTCACCATGTGCTAGGGATGGAAAAGACAAAGCATGCATGCCCATATAAGGCAATGACAGTGCAAGCTTGGAACTAGCCTAATACATAACGCAATTGCATGTCACGCTAAGCATACTGTGACAACATGTAAACGAGAAGAAGGTCATTGTCACCTACCTCATTCCTCAAAACATGTAGCAGTTTTCTCCACTACTTGAAACGTAGGGAAAACAAGTTTTCAATAGTGTGAGGTGGAAGTACAATTTAAGTGCACAGTATAGGGGATGAATGGCGTGACATGGCACTGTTATGTTTTACATATTTAACATCATGTCACTTTATTGGAAAAATATACAACACCTTACAGTATTATATTTTTTTACTCAATGGAAATCTGTAGGGAAATGTTATAGAATAATTTTATTATATTGTGTTACTGAGGCGATCCAGAAAATCAAAAGTTACCCATGTTCATTAATATTAATTTACTGCATTTTTTGTTGTTGCCTCTTATTAGGATATTGTTAGAATTAACATGACATCAGATAGCAAGGAATTTGCAAAGAATGAAGTGTTGGCTGCTGCAGCAGAGAGAGCAAAGGCTGGCAATGGGAGGCTCCATTATTTGGGTTTGGTGAGTTGACTTTGGAAATAAAAGATTGGTGCTGGAAATGAAGTCAATTTTTCTTTTACTGTCATTGTTAGCCAGGGCCAAGTTATTTTGGATGAACAAATTTACGATTCATGAAAATTTGTCTTTTTCTGGCATTGCTACCAAGGACCAAAATTCTGAATTAGCAAGAAAAATTCACAATTTACCCTTCTATTTCTTTATACAGTGTAATAACTATAAATTATTATTTTGTCACTCTCAACATGTACAACAACAAGCACTCTAATCGCTTTGTAATCCAAGATGACAAATCAATAACAATTTCTGCAGTGTATGTCTTAACATCATCTGTCAATATTATTATTAGTACAACGGTATTAATAATTGAATGTTGAAAAATGGAAACGAATTGACTAGTACTGTGGCCAATCACAACAGGCTCCAAGGATTGAATTAATGAATCAATAAGAACTCACGGTAAGAACAATAATAAAAAGTTATTTCCTTAACTCAGTTTATTGCATCATAGTTACTTTTGTTTTTAATGAAATTGGCAGGTTAGTGATGGTGGTGTGCATTCCCACATCACACATTTAGAGTCCTTAATTGATGCAGCCAAAGAACTTGGTATTCCGAAGTGTTTCATTCAATTTTTTTCAGATGGGCGAGATACATCTCCTACCAGTGGAGGTAATGGATTTAATAATTAGTCAGATCAAGTACAGTGTCATAATTACTTGCACCTTTGCAGCTACAGTTTATGGTGTCTGTTATTTCATGATAATTTATGTGTATTGTAGTCAGAAAAGTGTAGCTTTGTCATGTAAAATTCACAAGTTCAGATCATTTGTTTGGTTTAGTCACATATGTGGATCAAGTCTTGAAGAAACTTAAAGAGGTTGATTATGGATCTCTTGCAACTGTTGTTGGTCGTTATTATGCCATGGACCGTGATAAGCGATGGGAAAGAATAAAGATTGCTTATGAGGCTTTGGTCCAAGGAAAAGGTGAAGCCACCACAGCTGACAAAGTCATTGAGGTATGGTGTAGGTGGAAGCAAAGTATTGACAGTTGGTGGGAATTGATTTAATAATGTTAAAAGCTGAGGAAATAAGGTACCATTCATAGCTGTATACATGTACATCAAGTATGGTCCTAACTTGAACTTTTACAGTCTGTCTTACAATGTACTTATGGTTACTGTTAATTGCATTGCTTGGTAGTTAAGACGTAGACCTCCGCCCATTAGAACAGTAAATTCAAGCAAGAAGTGTATTTACTTATTTATCTAAAATATATTTGCTTTTAACATACAGGTCATCAAAGGTCGTTACAGTGCCCAAGGTGATAAACACGAAACAGATGAATTTCTTAAACCCATCATTGTAGATCCTGAAGGACGAGTGAGAGGTAAATTGAGTCAACACTCAGTAATCTGTAGTCTGGATAAAACAACTAGACCAGTATTTTGTTTCATATTAAACAGTGTACTTGGTTTGATGGTTGACTGCCTTGATTGTATTTACATATTAGAGTGGTTCTAAATATTATTGAGTGTTGTAAAACCATCTTACAGAGCCAATCACGTTCTGAAGGAAACATGGCCTTCCGTCAAGCATTAAGAAGTAATGCACAACTTGGTTTTACTTGGCAATCAGAACAAAGGGACGTAAACACAGCTGGTGCTGAGCACAGGAAAACCAGAGTGATTAAGTCACAATTGGTTCTGGTTATGCATCTGATTTTTTGGTCCAATCATAGGGCAAGCCAAAACGAAAACCAAGGCAATAGAATGTTTTCACTGTCACGCAATAAAAAATAAAATGCAAAACGGTTCACTGAAAGAAGCTAAGAAAATGAAATGTCAGAAAAGACTAATAGATAAACAACTTTTCCAAGTGTCAAGTCTGTGTGGTTAATCATCTCTTGAGTTATTTGCCGAAACGTGTCACTCAATTTCACAGAGTTTTGTATGGAGACGCCATGTTGGTGTTCCTCCAAAGGACACCAGTATGGCAGCTGGAAGTCAACGAAAACATATGCAACTCAGTGTGTGTTTATCTACTGCTTTTAATGCTTAATTTGCTAGAAATCACAATGAGAGACCACTTTTTGAACCATGATACAGCTTTGTCGTGGCTACTGTCTTGTTGTCACGCAAGGTGGTTTGAAAATTCAAAATGCTGTCAGTATTTTCCAAACGAAGAATGCTACGGGGCCTAAAAATGGGAAAATGATTTACTTCTAGCTAATTTTCCATCTGGCTTAGATCAAAAGTTCAGAAAACCTTACAGCTTTGATTTTAGAATTTCAGGATGTCAAGTGAAAACGCCCTATATGAATGTGTAATACTTTTGACACCTGCTTTATTATAATCTCCCAGATTCTATTTACACTAGTATTGACAATTCAACAGGCTTTGTTTTTCTACAATAGAGCCCACTTGACTTCATGGTTTGCTTTATGACTGATTCAATTACCAAGAGACTGATATAGTAAACCTCTAGATCTCACCATCCTAGTTTTCTTAATGGTCCATAGTGTTAGGGAACCTTGTTTTTTCCACTGACTGTTACCACCAACTGTGAAATCTTCAGTAGAAGAGGCGGTCTTTTGCTGACACCTCAGGTGGATGAGAATTCTGTGCACTGATGATAAACTAAATAAAAATAAAGTTATCGTAATAATAACCTGGCCATGTTGGGAAGATGTGAGAGGAGGTGTATGTAAAGGTCATTAATTGCAGCAAACAGCTCATCATGCATCATTGTTCTTTCTGTTTTTGTGCAGATGGAGACACTCTCTGCTTTATTGACTTCCGTGCTGACAGAATGAGGCAAATTAATGAAGCATTTGGAATAAAGCCTCCCTTTGAGACAGATGCCATACCTAAAGATCTTGTAAGTATTGTATAAGATGCTCCTTCGTTAGAATATGCTGGGATCTGCAGAATTTGGGAACCTGCACTGCAAAGGGAGAAGAGCTAAGAGGAATCTCACTTGTAAGTGAGGTGCATAGTTCACCATTGCTAATTTTATGGCCTCTGAATTGCAGCATCAAATCACCATGACACAGTACAAAAAAGAATTTCCATTTCCAGTGCTTTTTCCTCCTGTTGTTCCTAAGAATGTGCTGGCCGAATGGTTATCAACTCAGAATGTACCCCAGTTCCACTGTGCAGGTGAGACAAAATACTAGGATTTACAGACTATACCTGAACTTGTCTTTGGAGATAATTTACCTGCTTTTAAGGTCAGGGCTTGAAGTTGCAACCAATATGGGTGCCAATGCACCTAACATTTCCTTTTTTGGCGACTAAAAATTCTGGTCCAGTCACCACCTTTGTAGCCTGCGTTGCAGACGAAACTAAACCCCGGTATAGTCTATACCGGGGTTTAGTTTCGTCTGCAACGCAGGCTACCACCTTTGCAACTAGACTTTTGTAGTATTTAGATTAAAAATTAAACAAGTTGAGTCCGAAAGTATGTTTACTTACCTTCTCTAGTTTTACTTTCCTCTTGAGAAAAAAAGAGAAAACTTATATAAACAAAGTCTGTTTTGTCTTTTTACATTACACTTTCTCCTTTTTACCATGGGCACAGAATTTTAAGGAGGTACTTTGTATATCACACATTATGGTAAATCCAATTTAAACTGGCAACTAAACATTTACTGCTGGCAATTATTTTTCACCACTTAGGTGCCAAAAGGCAACTGACCAATTTCTTTTAATTTCAAGCCCTGAAGGTTCTAGGCATGGTCTGACACTATCGACTAAAAGGATCTTAGGACATGAGCAACGTTGTTTTTGAGCTCCTGTAGAGTGCACCTTTCAGAACTGCTCCAGAAGATCACAAATGGAACTGAGAAAAAATCAACCTCGTTCCCAGGGTCTCTCTGGAGAGACCCTGGGAACGAGGTTGAGAAAAAATGTGTACAAAACAAACAATGTAGCAGACAAGCTACTGTCTTGATGTTGAAGTCATAAAGGAGGGTCTCCCAGGGGTTTTTGGGAACAAGGGAACATGGCCGATTTGAACTTGGGAACAGGGGAACAAAGACAAATTGTCTCAAGACATAAGGGAACATAAACCATTTTAGGGATAAAAAAGCTGGGAACAAGTTTGGAATTAATTTTGGGAACACAGACAATTTTTTTAAGTGAAACAAGGGAACAAGGACACACCCCCCCCCCCCCCC
>BLFK01000990.1:2514428-2527763 GCA_014634185.1 Astreopora myriophthalma | reverse complement strand
AATCAGGAGTGAGGCCAGCTGTCCTGATTTCATCCAACTTATCAGGGGCTGGTCCCTCAAGGCAGCATCATAAAAATGATGATTTTTTTGTTTCAGCATTTTGTCAGAGTCGAGTTGGATGGAAAAAAATCATGGGCTAGGGCCTGCAGATCTGTATGCTGGATATGCCTCTGCAAATTGTACATGTACCTAACACTATAATCACAATAATTGACAATAATAATTATAATTGACCTGCTCTCAACTGTGTCACTGGCTTCATAGCTCAGTTGGTAAGAGCACTGCACCAACATCGCAGAGGTCGTGGGTTCGAATCCCGTCGGAGTCACTTGAATTTTTCAAGTGCATATAAGAGACAATTGCTTAAATTGGCCAGAAAGTGTGAGGATCATTTCTTCAGTTCATTTCTAACCGGCACTTCATAATCATTTCATTCATATAATCACTACTAAGTGCGGTGATTGTGGAGTGGAAATGTTATAATAATAGTCATTTTAAATATCCATATATTATGTACTGTATGTTTGCCCTTGACAGAGACTGAAAAGTATGCGCATGTGACATTCTTCTTTAATGGTGGAGTAGAGAAGCAGTTTGATGGAGAAACAAGGTCCATGGTATCATCACCTAGAGTAGCAACGTATGACCTTAAACCGGAGATGAGTGCTGAGGGAGTTGGACAAGAGGTGATCAAGGAACCCAGCTCTTTTCCCATCAAAATTTAATCAAAGTTGTAATGAGTTATGCATGCACCTATTAACATTAAGCCCCAGGGTGGGCTGACCCAGGGGAATTTTGCATTTGTCAAATCCCCACCCCTGGCAGGTACTGAATGTCAAATTCACTACCCCTGGGCACCTACTACATGTAAATGTCAAATTCCAGGTTCTCTTGGTCTTCCAAGATGTGGGCCATGTCAAAATAATTCCTGACCCTTGGGTAATTTGTCAAAATTCCTTCCCAGGGGAAGCCTCTCTGAGTCAATTTCCCATGGGTAGCCCCCCACCCTCGAGCTGAACATCCACCCACATCCACCCCGCTGGGGCTTAAGATGATGTGCACATTAATAACCATGAGCGTAAACCACATCATTTATAGGTTGGCTATGCCCTTAGACACAGAGAACATTCTCAGAGAGGGGGGACGGGGGATAACTGTGACCTTATCTGTGGTAGTCCAATTGGCCTGTGGCACAAGTAAAGCTTGTCTAATCTTGTTACATCATACCCCAAGCATTATTGTTATATTAGGTCCCAGCATGCTTTTGGGTTTTTGGTAATAAACATGGCGTCCATCTTGTGCGTACTTCCTCGTGTCTTTCAACAATCTCACTGTCCGTCTTTTTTTTTTTACAGGTGTGTAAAGCTATCAGGAGTGGAAAGTACGCATTTGTGATGTGCAATTTTGCTCCCCCAGACATGGTCGGTCACACAGGCAAATATGAGCCTGCAATCAAGGGCTGTGAAGCAACTGGTGAGTCAGAAGCACAGTTACATTTTGGAACACTCCTTCCCTCCTTGGGTCCAAACCACCCCTCCCCCCACCAAACTAACTAAGCCTGTGCTATGTACTTCCACCAAATAATATTTCTCCATTCTTTTTGTGTGGGGGCCTTTAAATTTGACTTGCTTTCTGTTAAACTTAGATGTGGCAATTGGAGAAATCTTCAAAGTTTGTGAAGAGACTGGTTATGTGCTGATGGTTACAGCTGATCATGGCAATGCTGAACAAATGTATGGTGCAAATGGGGGACCTCATACAGCCCACACAACAAACAGAGGTACTACCTTCAGTCTTGTCTTTGTTGTGTGTGGCAAACTTGCACTGTGGTTTTACGATTTTACCTAAAAGAATTGCCAGCATTTCACTTTTTGTTGTTAGAAGTGTTTCTGAAGATAACTTGAGTTAGTTTGAGCCTGCGTTTTTTAGTCTCCTTGCCTAACTTCCAAACTATTCAGTAACTTAAAGATGGATAACCATTGTAAAACTTGCTCAAGTGTTTTTTTCTTTCTAGAAAGTGGTTTTGTTGGTTCTTCTCATATCTGTCTCATGGGTTAAATTCTAAATTTGTGTTGTCTTAGAATAAGTGTAGGTTTATGTGAAACATCACTGCATGTTGAATGCAGTGAGATTTGAAATTTAATGTTGCCTTCAATTGTTTAGTGTCTATCATGGTGAACATTGCAGTTCACTTACACTCTTTTCACCGCTTTCAGTTCCTTTCATTATGACTGGCGGACCAAAGTTTAAGGAGATCACTCATAATGCAGCTCTGTGTGATGTAGCAACTACTGTCTTAGATGTCATGGGTCTTCCCATTCCACAGGACATGACTGGACAATCCTTATTGGCTAAATAGGCAGGCATACACTGTACTCCTGGACTTTCGGATGGTGGCTATCTTGTATTAATTTAAAATCATTCCTAACTTATGGTGTAACTATTTTTTTTAATTGACTTGGCCATGGCCACATGCCATTCATCACCATCATCATCATCCCTCCACTTCGGAATTCTGGCAGCTCAACAGACGTATTGAAGTGAATTTTCTCTGATCATTGTTTTTCTTACTATTTTTTTCTTATAATTGTGAGTGGAATTGCACAATAATTATTTTTATTATGTCCACCACATAACTGTGACTAAGACAAACTTGGATTTCTGTTTCGATTTCTTTTTAATACTGAGTAGGCAATCAAATAAACTGGCAAGTTGCACTGGACACCAGTGCTACTGTGTATGCCTCTTGATTTTTCTACACAAACCATGCAGTAGTTTTGAACTCTTTGAAGTGATGCACTTCTTTTACAAAGTGCTGGTGTCAGCTACCTGTATTTCATTTTCTTTGTTTTGTTGTACTAGTAATTGGCAGTGATCTGTAATCGAACTGAAAACATAAATTTAAAGACAGGCATAAGATTTTGCCCAGGTTAGAGCATTGAATTGGTCAAAGGAGAGGATGATATCTAATTTTAGTGAATTGCAAATCAAATACATTAGGTCATTTGTCATAATACACTATAGCTTGCATATGACATTGTAACTTTCATGTGAGAAGGGTGTTCTGTCAGGATGGATAAAAGAAAGAATAAACTGCTTGTCAGAGGGGTTTCAAGTGCAGTTGTCTGTCGTAGTATTGAGTGTATAATAAAAGGGGCTATCTCATGGAATTTTTCAGTTTTCTAGATAAAACTGTACACAAATAATTCCTTATTACTTACACTCATGTACACAAATTATATTATTTTAATTGGGTCTCCACTGACTTAAAAAGGCCTTTTAGCATTCTATAGTGAGACTAAAATTGTAGAATTAATATTGTAGAAATAATATTCATACAGAGGGCAGAACCTAAAACCCAAGAAAACACTTTTTGACCTTCTTTCTATCATCTCATTTATTTTCCTATCTGTGACAAAACCCTTATCTCAATACTAAGGATGAGACAGCCTCTCGGTGAGAGAGATCAAATAAATAATGCCAAAATAAATATTAGAAACCGACTTAAAATTAACAATTTACTTGACTGTCTAAATGCAACTGACTTTTCAGATTCTATGTAAATTCATAACTTAGAAAAATTGTTTAGCAAATCACAGGGTAATATTGTAACTAGCTATTTTTGTACTTTGGTGATTTACTTTGAAAAAGAGATTAACTGCTATAATTGTCTTTGTTTTTGCGAGAGTCATCTGTCCATAAGTTACTGTCATGTACTTTAGAGTTATGTTCACCAAGATGAAAGTGATGCTGGAAATGGATGGTAGCCAATTAAATAAACATTATAACATAAACCTTATTATGCTGACATTCCCAGAGATTATCTCCATCAATGCATATTTTCCTTTACCTCTGATTCACAGAGACTTGAGATTCTCCCAGTCCAAAAAAAAAACTACCGGTACCTAATTACCAATTAGTGTAGTTTGTCCATTTTTAAATGGACAAGTACGTTATTAATCTGAAGTCTGTTTAGAGTGAAGTGCAAAAATACCTCATAATCGATTTGCAGGTGCATGACTAAGACTGACTTTACACTGGTAAATTGACAAAACTCCTGGTGAACTGCTAACTGTATATGAGCAACTTCCATTCGTTGGTCACCAATTGTAGCGATCAGGAATATTCTTTAAGAATGTGTCTTCCTCTGGTGTGTTCTTTCTCCCTAGCGCTTTGTTTCTTTGTGGAAATCTTCCAAACATATCTATGACCTCCTGCAAAGTAGACCATTCAGTTGCCAACAAACATGAGAAACTCTTACATTGCAAGATTTTCAAAACTTGAGCAGCAGCAGAGCTGTTTTTTTTTAGCTGCATGCTGTAGGTGTTTCCTTAAGCTTCCCATGTGGTAAAAGACTAAAAATGGTTGTAAAATTGAGGGAAGAAGAGGGGCAAAGCAAGGGCGTAGACAGGGGGGGGGGTCCTGGGTGCTCGTGACTCCCCCTTTGTAAGCCTTTTTGTAAGCAAACAACCTACGATATTCAGGTGACAATCTGGTGAGTACCCTCTGTTTGACTCAGTGTGACCCCCCCTTTGAAAAACCCTGGCTACGCCCATGCAAAGGGTTCATAAAACAATGATTTATAAAATGGGAGACTCTACCTTGTGCTTTATTGCAAACTCTAGGAACTGTGAGGTCCTCTCTTCATATTCTGTATTCTTAAAGTCATCAAGCAGCTTGGAGATTAAGTTCACGCATAATTCCTTAACAGGAATAAATTTAATCTTAAGAGCTGTTGTTACAAAGCAAATCAGATCCATGCAGGCAAAGTTGATATTATAACTGCAAGGAAACTTCATCACTGGCAAGCCGTGCATAAGACAGCTGCTACCTGTCAGTCAAACTGCATCCTTCTCTTTTTGGTTAAGGCTGTGGTATCAGCATAACATTTCTGTATGCACTTCATTTAACCATTAAAACTCCCAATACTGCCACTTATAGATTTTACTCTTTCTAATGCCAGACGATTTTACTTGTCACTGGGGGACCTCTTGGGGATTAAACAGGGAATTACATTCTAACCAGGGCTCTCACCTGATCTTCTATATCTTCACTGTGTTCAAATGGCATATAGATAAAGCTTCTCTCAGCAAATGAAAACTCCAAGTGATTATGAGTTTTTCCTTCAATAAACTGAAAATAATAATTATGATAAATGAATATTTGGTCCCAGAATTTAATTATCCACACCCATCCCCTGAGAGTCCCTGAAAATTGCAAGGGGGAGGGGGTCTCAAAAGAACATTTTAGTTTTTTTTTAGTAAAGTTTTTGAAGTAGAATTGCTGTAGTGGTGGCTGGATTCAAATAAAGCAAAATAAATGATGACATTGACTTTCCAGTCAGGCACAGGTACAATTTATGCACATAGGCCCTCACCTTCCTTGCAATAGATCTGGCTCTGTTATCCCCCGAGAAGGCTTTGGCGGTGTTCTGTTAAATGACACATACATTAAGAATTTATCAAATTTAAAGGAAACCAACATCAGCTCTCCTCCCCCCAATGAGGTAGACATGGTCATTAGTAGCCACTTACCCTGAAAACACTCCTTGTAAACTGATCAGTCAATAGAATTAAAGCTAGTGAAGGCTTAGGTTCATTTTCCCAATCCTTTAGACCTCCCTCAATTGCTTTCTCGACCTGCAGAGAATAATGACATATTCGTTTGACAAGTGTGTTTAATAAACAAAAAAATAATGCATTGAAAGCTCAGTATGAGAGTATCAACATGGCAGCAAATATAAGGGTATTTGCAGCCATGTTGACACTCTCATACTTAGTTTGGGTTGCCTGTGCTGAACGGAATACCACCATAGAAACATAAACAGCAGTACCCATAGAAACAAATAACTCACCATGGTTCCAAATTTATATCGTATTTCCTGATCCACTTGGAGTCCTCCTAGAAACCACTTACTTTCTGCTCCTGGTTCAAACCAATAGTCCAACACATCCTTCCATTCGTTTGATTTGCTCCAGCAACATAAAGACTTCGATATGATAACCTGGAATGTGCCCAGGCCACGTGTATCCCTGCTGATGAGTTGAAAATTTAAAATCCTTTAAGCTTGTGCCGATATGTAGTAAGACTTTGCAAGGTCAATAAATGCTGGCGATATTAAACTAATGATATAAGAAATATTCGAGCACGCTTGCGCTAAACTTCAGTATAAAGGCTCTAAATTCTACTGTTTTCTTTTTTCAGGACTGGAGTTGGTGAGTCACTTGTTATATTAAATGCGCTCAGTAATTATTTGGTTCTTCTTTAATTACTCACCATGTTTTGATGGTCAGCAGCTTTGAAGGTTTCATAAACGCGCACCGTACAGGCACCATACGGGAGCCCATGTTTTCAAATACGACTAATCGGTGGCGTGACATTTCTTAAAATTGCTTGCGTGACAACCTCATAGAGAATCTTTGAACCTACGACGCTTCTACGACGCGTTCAGGTTAGTAAACGCGCCAAGTGATTTTCACATTGACCAGAAAGTGCCTACAAAGCTACAGGAACGTCCATCAAACCGGTAAGGACTTGATAAATCTTGTTTCCGAAGGTGATCAACAAATCTGCCACGTTGAGCTCTTTTTCCTTTTACCGTTGAAATCAACATCCAAGGAAAACTCGACTACTCTTTCAAACTAAATGTTATTTACCTCCATGGTGAAGTGATGCTCGGGCCAACTACAATAGCTAGAAAACATGGTTGCCTGTTCTTATCTTCTGAAAAGCGACTCTGAGATCATATTTTTGGTACGATTTAATTATTTTAGTTTCGAGGAGAAAGCAAAACTCTAACAGGTATCAATAGATTTGGCTTGAGCAACAGCTGACCCTGTCTCTCACATCGAGCTGATGATGCATCCACAGTAATTCTCAATGTCTGATGAAAATAATGTACTTCGGGATGAGATTCGAGAACTTTCTTTAAGACAACAATTTGTCACTTGGTGAGACATTAGCTGTAACAAGGCGCAGTCTAACGAGAGTGGAAATTAAGGGCAGTGTTTTAGTTACTATTTTATTTATTTTTATGAGGGAGCCTGCTAACCGCGCCAGTGAAAAAGAATATTTCGTTATTTAAAATAAAATTTCCCATTCGTTTAGGCGTTATATCTATGATTTTACAAATGAAACACTTAAATATTGTTATATTTTCCAGTGACGTTTTATTAAAAGGTTTTCCGTGTCAAGTCTGTGATGTTCGCTGTCCATATAATTAATAAAGCCTTTTTGTGGAAGATCTGCATGTAATTTATCAAAATATGCTAATTTCCGTCAGCAGGTCAACGGCGATTCGCAATATATAGCCTTTAATGAACTGAAGGCGCCGAATGGTCTAAACACAGGTGGTGATTATTTATCACCCCGCTACAGTACTTGAAACACACATCTGCAAGTCAGGAAAAACAATGTCAACAAGATTCCTCAGATACTAGTACTACACAAGTCTTGCATTGAATCACAATGACCTCGTGACTCATGTCTGTGACGTAGGTTCAGGAACCTAAAATAAAAACAAAGGTCGCGTGCGGTCGTTTACGATAATAATTGTAAGCTTTATTACGCGTCCTTAGTGATCTCCACACTTTAAATCCTTCCAATTTTACTTGTTTGCTATGGAAGAAGAGTTCTCTGGGACGGAAAGTGATAATACTGCGGATACTACGGAATTCTGTCAAGATGAATTTGACAATGTTGAAGTAGAGGCCATAGAAGTCGCCGCGAGCGTTCGAAGCTACGAAAATGAAGACGATTCGCTCGAGCCATACACGGATGCCGCTGCAGGGCGACAATGGCACATGACTGGTTCGGTTTTACAACTTTATACGCGGATTTCACTCAAAACACAAAAAAACTCCTTTCGCCGCTACACGATTTTTACAAAACTCAAACTCACTCATCCTTTCGCGCGCACACGTGACCCCCAGCAACAAGCTGGAGTGCCACTCAAACAACCGGAAATCAAAAGTTCAGGAAGCGGGAGGCACACACGGATGAACCGCTTGCAGATGAAGAATGGCTTGCACGTTACCGAAAGAAACAAGAAGAAAATAAAAAGTTAGAGAGTGAGTTAAATATACGTCTAGAAAACAGCGTGCTTGTTGAAGAGTGGTAAGTTTAGATTTCATCTTCATTCTGCTTTATTTTACATTCGTGTTTCTCACCCTAGTAGCTTGTGTGCGCTTATGCATGTGTTTGTTGGTGTCCTACCTCAATAGCTGTAAATTCATTCACATTCTTTGAATTAATTGTTTCACATTCAGGTGTACTTGTGGGAACTGCAGTTGTGGTCTTCTGGCGAATATCAGTGAGTGCTACTGCTGCAAAGAGCTAGAAGGATGCAGCGAAGCACTCACAAGCGACCTAGTGAAGGAAGACCTACAAGACGCCGAAGAATTAAACTGTATCACAGAACACCCTGGCTTTAGCCCTGTCTGCCTAGAAAAGTGGAGCCTACGGCTGGCTGGTGGAAAGTACCGCACCAGAAACAAACAAGGATATAAGAAAACTGGCTCTTAGGAAAGGTCCGATAATCCAGGATAATAACGTTTAATTTCTTCATTTGCTTTTATAGCTCAGATCCTTCACGGCTATAGCTTTTATCCACACAGACCTGTTAATATCCCGAGATCTAGTCCATTATTTTTGTTATATCTTATTGATCACTAGTTGATTTATTCCTAGACTATGGTATGTTTCTTACTTAGTTTTCTTGAGACTGACATACCACCTATGATTTTCTTTACATGAATCCTGCTAGTACATGTTGTAATTTATTTTATTCCCAGTTAAATGTTATTTTTTCCTTTGTGTGCAGTGTGCGAGGCTGTGGCACCTTCGAAATTCTCCTGTTCAGTGAGATCCCTCAGTCTTGCCTTCGCAGATCTCACGATCTGTAAAAAAAACAAACCAAAATAACAACAGGATAATAACTAAAATCTGACGAAGAAATGACAAAACGAGGTCAATAAATACTGGAGCGACGAAATAATAAAGTATACATCTCAAGAACGCGTTAGAAGCGACAGGCTAGGTGACTTACCATTCGCTGTTCTCTGCTCTTCTTCGAAGGTACTTCTTCGTCGCAATTTTCTCGGCTTATATGCCTCGAAGGGAAGACACAAACACCTACTTCATCTCTTTTGAGCTCCCTCTTCATCTTTACAATTCCTAAATTAGGGGGCCTCGTGAAATCATCTTCTGTGAAATGCACTGAACACAGCGAGGAGGTTTTTCCCGGCACCCAGTTCTTTCTTCTTTCGAGGACTAAGTTTACCCACCGGTTTCGTCTCCTCTGTTTTATCGGGCATGTTTCGCCAAAAAACGGAATTCGATGAAGACTGATGTTGTTTTCGGGATCATTAACGTTGTCACAAAGAGCGGCAACGCACCTTTCCGGCATTTTGAACTAAATTGAGTCAGCTCTGAAACAAAATTCCCACTTGTTTTCAAGTGAGAGAAGCCGCGACCCAAATCACGTGTTCCTGAACCTACGTCACGACTTACTTTAAACTGAGGAAGACTGGTGCGACTGGTGGACCAAAATGGCGGCAAATTCGAATGTCTTTAAAAAATTATAAAAAAATTGCGTTTAATCCAAATCGAAAAATTTTTTCGCAGAAGTTCATTAGGTGAAATGTAGAATTAGATGAGCGAAAATTTTTTTTTGACATTATGGGCACTTTAAAGATAGGCCAGCAAGGCGTGCATGTGGCTTGTCTCGCAGCAGATTTTGTTTGTTTGTTTGTTTTTGTTTTGTTTGTCTGTTTTTGTCGCAACAAAATTGCCAGACAATTTGCGAGAGGAATTGCCAAATTAATTTTAAGTTCTAATTTCGAAAACGCATTCAAAGTGTAATTTAAGACGAAAGGTAAGTAAAAGTATAAGTCACGATTGAAGGGCAAAAATTTTTATAGATAGAACATTTTTATTGATAGGTAAAACAATAGAAACAAAGCTCACACGGAACAACTGAGCCCTTTAAGTTCAACATCATCCACCCCAACCCCCCCACCCCCCCAAAAAAACCTCTTCCCCGCTTGCCCAACGCCTTGCTCCAGGCTCTTTCTCTTTTTCTCCCTGGTCGTCAAGTAATTGAAGAAGTTAGTGGTAAAACATGCCAAGTGACGATTTTGGTGATTTTTTTTTTCTTCATTTTCAAAACTCGCCCAAATTTTGCACGTAGACTTCTTATCATTTAAAAAACCTTGCCCTTATATTTTGTTTTCCTAGTTTGCGCTTTGTTTCCGTGAATTATCGTAAGCAGAAATCACCGTTTTTCTTGGCGGTGTCTATTCAAAGTGTTTGTTGTTTGAGAAACAAAAGGAGCTTTGTTTGTGGGCGTAATCGAACAAAGAAATCAACCATATGGAACATGGCTTTGGTGTAATCAAACAAAGAAAACCAAATTTAAATAATTTGAATTTCCACCCACTTCATACGTGATGTCTCAATGGCTCAAACGTCGTGCTACAGTCCGAAGTATGTACTTACACCGTACACACGAAGACTAGGCGGCCCGATCTCGATCATTTCTCTTGTTGCCGGGAAGCGACACATCACTTACTTTTAATTTATTCCTTTTATTCTTTTACGCGGGGATGCTTTTTTTCCCCTTTTTTCGTGGCGGCCTCTGATGCGATCTGATCATAACGTCGAGCAACTCGTAAGTGCAAGCATACGCGTATTTTGCAAAAGGCTCCTCGCCGCCATCTTCGTTTTTTGGGAGGAGAGTGGAAGCCAGTGTAAAATATACCAAGTGGGTGGTTGTGTGGTTAAATATCAGAACAATACACGGGCTACATCGCAATAGCACAATCGTTATGCCGCAGTCTCACACGTGGAATTACAGCGCCAAGACGTGGGTTCAAGGTCGTCGCAACTGCATCGTTGTTCTTTCAGTCGGAAATAAACACATTTCTTACTATTTTTTTTCCTTATTATTTTACGCGAGGATACGTTTGAACCAAGCGTACCCATCGCGCGATACGCCATAGGCACTCCACGTACTTTCCAATCTATGCGCAAAGCGGCTAGAAAAGCGAAGAAAATATCTTTTCTACGTATTCGTCGCCGCAATGACCAAATTTGATTGTCGTTAGGTCTTAGCCATGAAATGGTGTGTTATTCGTACGTTAGTTATTTGTCTCGCTCTCTCTGAAGGAAAAGGGAGAGGTTGTTACTTGACCTTCTGTTGGAGGGGGTAGTGGGGAAGGATTAGCGGTTGGAGGGGGGTAGTGGGGAAGGATTAGCGGTTGGAAGGGGGTAGTGGGGAAGGATTAGCGGTTGGATGCGAGAAAAGAGTTGAGAAGCGGGGCTTTTTTTTTTTTACCCAAAACAAAAGTAAGTGTTTTCATAAGAATAGAGATTAGTTTGGGACAACAAAATGGCCGTTGTGAAGTCAGGTGAACATGCTTTATTCAGTGGAGGTAGGCTAGGGGGATCTTGAAGTTTCCAGTTGACTGGTGCGTAACTTTAAAGGAACGGAGCGGTCAAGTATGTCACAGGCTACATCTTGGTTTATTTTCACATAACTGTTCGTGTTTCCACATACCGGTAATGTCAGGTTACTATGCCTTCCTGGTTTCAATCATCTTTCATTAGTTCAAAGTTGTTTTTACTACCCTGACCAACTCTTTTAGGTGGTCGGGGAGGGGGGCGCCTCATAATTTGAAGATCTTCTACTTAGGCTTATATGGTTTTCATGCGTTTACAGTAAAAACCGCAATGTCGTACAAAGACGCGAATGAAGTATTAAACTATTGGTTTGGAGGAGGAGATCCTTCAAAGAGACCAGTATGGTTTGGTGGCGGAGAGGAAGCCTCCCAAGAAATAAAGGCCAAGTTTGGGCCCCTGGTTTGTGATCAAATATGATTGATTAAAATACCAATAATTAATTCACATGCATGGAAACTATACAGGATATTACATGGCCGCGCGGAGATACGGAACTTCTCTTCGAGTGTGAAAATATTTTTCAACATGAGAAGAGAAATTTCGTTATCTCCAAGCGACCATGTAATTTTTCTTTTATTATATAAAATCCTCACATGTATTCTTTAACTAAGGTTTTTGAAATAAAAATGATATCACACAGTGTGGACATCAATGATATCACACATGTGTGGATATCGTTTTTATCGATTTGTCACCACTCGGTATACCACTCAATTTTATATAATAAGTATAGGAAATCGTATGAACGCAAGTGCATTTCGTGATTAATGGGCACGAGTGATGTTTTGAAAGTTCTCAAAATTGCACGAGCCGCAGGCGAGTGCAATTTGAGAACTTTCAAAACATCACGAGTGACCATAAATCACGAAATGCACGAGCAGGTCCATACGATTTCTTATTTATTATATTCTCAACAAAATTACTCAAACGCGCTACTTTGTGCGGTGTTTCCATAGCAACTTCCGTATTGCACTCTATAACCTGGTTTGCACTCTATAACCTATTTATGCATTCGCCATTGGCCAATCAGAAACGAGATATTTTGTTGAGTATATAATAAAATATGTTATACCCAGTTCTTCAATTTACACTTTTACAACTTCAACGTGCGCCTTATCTCCCATGGACACAGTTAACATTGCAGATGTAGGGTCGTATTAAAATGTTGGCATTCTCACTTGCTAAACAGAAGAAGACTGTAACCTGGAAGCAATCTGACGATATATATTTTGCCCTCTTTTTAAGCGGTCTCACTTTGCGTGGTAATGACAAGGTCTTGAGAGGGGCCGCTTCTCTTTTCCTAGAACCTTAAAGGTTTTTCTGTCTGTTTTTTTTGTCTAGCGTCGTTCCCAGGGTTAGTCTTTCTTCTCAGTCCAAGTGACGAGAAGAAGAGATACCCTGGGAATGATGTTGAACTTTGTCTTGATAGGTGGAAAAAGCGAGAAACGATGAACTGAAACACTGGGAGAATGATCCCAAGTCTACGTTGGCGTTGATTATATTACAAGATCAATTCATGCGAAGTATTTATAAGGTTTGTTTGGTTACATTTTAGAACAGTTTTGATTGTCGAAAGTAATTAAGGGGTTGGCTTCGTTTTGGTTTGCTCTATGACTGCCTCAAAGAACTTGCGCGAACTTTTCAATCAATCAATCAATCAATTGGCTTCGCGCCGGTGGCCCTTGACTTGCTTTGCGTTCTGATTGGCTAGTAAAACTAAATCGTGGATTCCTTCGATTTGTGGTTGGCTGAGGGGTTGTGTTAGCTTCAGAACGTGATTGGCTCTGTAATTAATTATCAATTAATTAATTAGTTAATAATTAATAATAATTATTAATAATTAATATTTACTAATTAATTAATAATTAATTCCTT
>BLFK01000990.1:2491928-2509428 GCA_014634185.1 Astreopora myriophthalma | reverse complement strand
ATTTCCTTAGTTGTACTGTGTTAAGACGCCTATGTAAAATTTAACCTTTATGTCAAGTAAAACTGAGCTTGGTTAATAAATCGTATCACATCATATATAAAATGTGGCATACAAAATGTAGTTATGGTTATTTCAGTCTAGCAACTCGGAAGTCTTTTCACCAATTGAACTTCTAACTTGTTACCTATCCACGGGATGAAGTTTTACAAGCTTTTGCCCTGGTTATTAAATTTAGGATATATTTTACGAATAACGAGCTTGAAGTTAGTTCAGGAGCTCGTGGTTTACTCTTGATAAACCCCAAATACCAAAGCCACCGCAAACAGGGAGTTATTCTCAAAGCTACATTCTGTAAAGTTGTCGTTGTTGGCGTCCCAGCAGCACAAACTCCCAATCCGAATCGCCTGTCCCATCTTCGGCCCAATGTGCGTCACACACACGATTTTGTATCGATCAAAGCCGAGGTGCTTGACCTGCGCCTTGACCTCGTCGGAAATTTGGAGCGTTAGATCTCGGCAGACGTTAGGGTTGTAGCCAACGTCGGTGAGTTTGTTGACCAGTACGTGCTCTGTGATCCGTTTGACAGCAGCTGTCAAGAAGGAGAAGGATCGACTGAACTTTAGAAAAAACTTATTTGATATTTCTCAGGTGGATGAATACATAGGGGTTTATTACACTGACGCCTTTAGCGAAGTCGAGAGTATCCTTAATTTTAAGAATAAGAGCCTGTTTTGTTTTTTTTTGTTCTGTTGTTTGTTTGTTTTTTGTTGTTGTTGTCGTAAGATTGCATACGTTTGTGTATCAATGTACCGAGAATACGGCCCGCTAAATCATAGCGCGCGTGGTAGTATTGTGTTTCGGCTTTTTCAGTTAAAATAGAAATCAGATTATAGATGCGTTCAAAAGAGTAGAATGGAAGAAGCTAACAGAATTTGTAACAGCACTGCTGAATATTCCCCGACCTTGCTCGGATGGGTTCATGAAGCGCTTTGATTTCATGGATGACGAAAGGTTATACTTTGGTAGTGGACCTGGACGACCACTTCTATTTTACCACTTATACGCAACGGGATTCCTATGTCCTCACTGCCCTCGTAAATTCTATGCAAGGATTGGCCTGCTAAGGCACCTCGGAGGTCATCAGAGAAAAGTAAACCATACTGCGAGAAGAAATTGATGCTCGGTCACGAGATCATGCCGACGACGACGGCCAACCGACGACGACCGACGACCGACGGACGTCGACCGACGGGCGTCGACCGACGGACGTCGACGGACGACCCGCGACGACGTCGTCGCTTGTCGGGTATACGACGACGACGACGACGACGCCACGGGATTCATCTCAGTAGGCGCTATATAGCGATTAATAGTTCATAAGGAATATCAAACTTTCGGTAATCGTCGTTCGAGACAACTTTAGCGAGACGTTTGAATCAATGTCGCGCCGATCGTATTTCGATATTGCGACCTCAGAGTCACATGACGGTCTTATAACGGGTGTCTCATAGGTTTACGTACTTTTATCTACTTTGTTTTCTAACATTTTAATAGGCATTCACAAATCCATGCAAAGATATTATAGCAAATCGAAACTAATAAGTTACACAATGATACGACGAACGAACAGACTTAAACGAATACCGATCAGAAACTTGAGAAAAGCTATCGCCTCCCGACGGGAATAATAACAACTTGTTGTTCCCCCAACTGAGAGACCCTAATTTAGAGTTATTCTTCGCTGTTTTTTTCTTCTCAACAATAGGTCTTCCACCGACTCGAATTAATCATAATTTGAAGACAAGGGCGCAGGCCTTTCGCACCAATCATTCTATTCCCACGTGATGCTTTGGTGCACGGCATCTGTGCATGCACAGACCGACTTGCTAAAACAAAAAAAAGAAAAGTAGCGGTACCTCTGACTTCTGGACATTTAAGCCTGAGCGTTGTACCATGACGATAACACCCGAAATTTCGGCTCGCGGATCGCTTATAACAACCCTGAGTTGTTGGTCCTTCGCCAGCTTTCGGATACCTATCCCCGATAGGCAGTGAGGGAAAGAAATGTAGGCCCCTAGACCATGTGTGACAGATCCCTTTCGTACTCGCAGCTTAGTTCCGCTCGAGTTAGTGTAAGATTTGGAGCGATATATATACATTTGGGAAATGTAGTGATTTTGTCTTCCATATGGTACGCAAATATTTTTAGTACGCACTAAAGTGCAAGGATTTTACGCATGCGCATTCGCAAAAACTCTTTATCAGTTTTGGTTTCTTGAGTATGATGTAAACCAGTTCTTCCTGTTTAGTATATTGTTTTATTTTATAGATACTGATGAAATACCGGGATTTTTCCTTTTACTAAAAAATCATATCTTCACCGTGCGCAGTGAACATACTATTTTTCTCTCTCACGTGTGAGTCATGGTTACTAACACGATTAGCCAATTACAAGAGAGCTTCCCGCTCAGGCGCGCGGCCGGTTCTTTTGAAATTTCATTCATAAAATGGCTTCGAGGTGCGAAGACGGTGCAGTTCGCCTCGAAGAATGTCGAATATAAGTATTATTTTCTTTATTTCTCCTTTATAACTTTATATCCGAGTTTCATAATATTTTTGTGACAGGCATTTTGCGATAGGTGACCACTTTAATTGCACTATTTTGCTGTTTCGAAAATGAATAATAAAAAAGTTATGTTTTATGTAGGAATTTCATCAGTATCTATACAAAAAAACAGAACATTACATGGCCGCGTTCGCTTCGCTCACTCGTGAGAGATACTTTCAGCACTCGAAGATAAAATTCGTATCCCCGCGCGGCCATGTAATATCCTCTATATTGTCAGGTGCACAGTGTAAACTGTAAGACAACCAAAAGCAAAGTAATTCAAGAGCCAATCACGTTCTGACGGAAATACACTCTCACCCAATCACAAGCCCAAATAATTCTAAACGAGTGAAGGCGCAATTATTTTAATCCAATCCAAGAGACGATACATGTCATGGAACAGAGAGGGAGTCTTAAAGCATTGGCTGGGATATGTAAGTTTGACTGAAGTTATTTAAGGACACCGGAAGTCGGTTTCCAGAGAAGTCTGCAAGCTTAACTTCTGATTAATACTTTTAAATATCAGCATTAAACCGTGCTGCAAACATGTGGCAAGAGACACAAAACATCCCACAGTAAAGGCACCAAAGCCATAAATCAGTGTTAGCGGACGTCTCGAGAAACAGACTTCCGTCACTAAAAATAACTTTACTGAAATTCACATATTCCAAAGACTGCAATGGGCTTTTCCCTCTCTGTCCAATTATCCTCTCTTGTCCAATCTCAGAGCAAATGAAAACCAAGCCAATTGCGTAATTACTTTGAGCACTCAACTGAAAACTACTCTAATGTCAAAATCACTATGGCTACTAATGACTGCATGAGATGGAGGTAACGGTTCCAGTCCAGGACTGAAGTCGCGTAGCCTCCAGACTGAAACCCGGTGGTTCGTCGCGAATAGTATGCGTTCTGCTTTATTTTTTCGTCGAACGAAATTACGGAAAGAGGAAGTCAATATTCATTACATCCTGAAGAGTCCTTTCCGTCCATTTACAAGATAACGAGCAAGTTGTATAAACCATATTGTTCATTTAATAATGACACCCTTACTTGGAAATAGGCTTGTAAACAGGACGATGAACTTCTAAGTAAAACAATAAGAAACAAGGACAAATATACCACGCAACTTACCAGGGGAGAATTTTTTCTGAGGGTCCGGTGCGATACGGTACGTGTTTTCCATAACGACAACCACTGCTTGGTCTTCTCGGTTGGCTCTGTTTCTTCTAAGAACAGCTCGTCGTGACGAGTGCTTCCACTCTTTAGTCTTATGGATTCTTATCCTTGCGATTGAAGAGGGGCTTCAAGCGGATTTTTGACGAAAAAAACTCTGCGTCGAAGCAGACGGAAGACCAGCTATGCAAACTTTGCTTTTTCCCGGCAAGTGTCCTTCGACTGAGCTAACTCATTACGAGGAGAATTTTGTGATTAATTTTGCAGCGCGTAAAACGTTAAATATTTCGTTGTTCGGAGTTTTGTCGCAACGTTTAGAAACCTTTACAATAAACATTCAAATAAAAACAACGGAAGTTCCTTAGCCACCCGCCTCTCAGAGTTAATGATCCAAAAACTACAGCAAAGCCTTTGTTTGTATCGTAAAAGCTGTCAAAACTAATAATAAATCTTCGACAATTGCCTCCTGGGAAAATTAAACTCTTCGGTAAAGAATATGCCAATTTCGGCCTTTGTTTGCAAAAGGCAATCTGACTAACAAATGACAAGCTAAAAAGCGACAAATCTCTCGGTAATTTAGAGTTAGAAAATTTGTTGATTAACCGTCGTTTAATTTTTATCTTGTGGTTTACTAATTGCCACCAGGAAGAAAAATTATCCGTGCGTTATTCGTCGTTGTGATGTCACAACGTCAACCGCAAAGTTTATTCACCATTTCACATTCTCCCTCCCCACCCCCGCACCCAAATTATTAAACCTTGTCTCATTTTTAGCGGCCATTTTGACGGGTAGGCAAATTAATTCGAAAGCGTAAAGAAGTTTCAGTGTCTGTATGGGGATAAGATGTCAGACTGATTTTCGAGAAACGTTACGTCAGAAAAATTTATCAATTGCGAACTGAATGTACAATGCAAAAGATAATACTGACCAATTTTTGGGGACGACCCCTCGCTAGACGTTGGCCGGGTTTCCATATATTTTTCTGTAGTTTTTTTCCCGGGAATTTTCATTCAGGGGGAAAAATTGTGGAAACGAATTATAGACAAGTATATGAAAAAATACAAACGCTACCGGGCAAATTCAAGGTCCCTAAAAATTGGTAAGTATAATTTAGTGTAGTATAAGTGTCATTTAGGATGCACTGTGATGGAGTTATGCGGGGTTGGCCAACAGAAATTCGATTTTAAATTTATTGATTTCGAATTTTGTCTGCTTTTATTAATATTTACATTTTTATGCTTCAAATTGAGCAAATTGGCATTGAAAATGAACACCAATGGATTAAAATAATAACAATATTTAAAAAAGAAAAAAAGGGTTTGAAGATGAGGCGTGTTTTGTTGATGAATAAATGAATGAATGAATGAATGAAGCTAACAACAGTTCCTGAAGAGAGGCTTGTTCCCTTGGAAAACTAGTCCTTAAAATCGCGAACTTTAAATCAAAATGGAAGAAATGTACGCTCATCCAACGGTGACATGCTTTATTGTAATTCAGCCATGTTTGCAATACCAGTGACAATCAAATCAGCCTCTAAGCGAACATTTCTACTCCTTCTAATTTCGTATGCGCGACTCAGGGCCTCCAAGAAATGAACTACTAATAGGTCTCTTTTTGTAGTTGAAGGTACCTTTTTGCGTTTATTACGCTGGCCTATGGAGTTAGGGATCCCGTTTTCACCTTGATCAGTGCCGGAAATCGACCTGAGTATAAGCTACCTGTAACTTCTTGTTTTTAAGCTATTGTAATATTTACATAATGAGTTTGATATCAGTTACTAACAATCTCTGTAATACAAAGGTCATTGAATGATGAATTGTCTCATTTGATTGAATAATGATTATTATCCATTTGGTTAAACATGATAAAAGTTTAAATATTGCGTAACTGTCGCCAAGCGATTATCTTCGCTCAGTATATAGCACAGCATGGCGAGTCTTGTCACCCAGCGCCGCATTAACTGAAGGCATTACTATACGTATGGCACTCGTTTTGAAAACTAGATCAGTATGCGCGAAAGATTTAGATAAGGGACTAATTATTCGCTTTACCCTTTAAGTTTTTACTCTTACTGCAAGTAATCTCTTAGTCTCAGTTAGGGAAGAACACTATCCTTGAGGAACAGTTTCCTCGGACGAAGACTGTAAGTGATACTAAAACCGCTAGACGCATTTGTGACAAGTGTCCTTCCTAATATAATAACCAAACAACATTGTTCCCCCTTTTAAACTTCAATAGAAGAGTTTCAGTCTCAATTCTTCTCCAGTTTACAACGTTAATGGAGTAATTTGTGCATCGTTTTCGCTTCATGCACACTTCCTTAGAGGAGCTTTTCGCCTCTGTTTTACCCTGCCCAGAGCTGGCTTTTTCACCTCTGGGGACGAAGTTGCAGTCCTGCCTTTGTCTAGTTTGGTTGTCAAAGGGGGTATTCAGTAAAGCTCTGGAATATTTACTTTATCGTTTATTGCTGCAGTGTGCCAAGGATTTAAATGCCTTGGAACTTGGAGAAATCATTTTCCGTGTTTAGAATGCGAAAGAAAAAAGAAACAACTTTTCAGCACAGCTTAGAGATTTCTGCGACAATATCGCTTCAACTCGATTTTCAGAAAAAAAAAACACGTCAATTTTACGCGTTCACTCCAAGCTAAATTATTTGCTAGACGAACACTTGATCAAACGTACAGAAGTTTAGTGCAAAATTATTTTAAAAAGAAATATATTGAGTCATAAGAAAACCCGAACTCGCAGTGTAATTCCTTACGTAATATAATAATGAAGCAGCTTACCACTCTCAATTTCTCTGTTCTGCTCAAGATTAGTTTTCTGAGCTAACAAATACCCCAATAAACTCTTCATTTTGAAAACGATTCTAAATATCCTGACACCATTGCACTTTCGAATTTGCTGGATATTTGCAAACACAATGTTCATTTCTTGCGGTACTTGTACTTGGTAAACAGAACCATCGCGCACAGGTCCAAATACTCCACCAAAGTCAGGAGACTGGCACCGAGGAAGAGACCTATCTGACCTCCTACGTCACCTGGGAAAAACCATATTGACCAATCAGTTCATACCGAAGTCATTTAGCATTTGTAGTGGTGATCACATGGATCGAGTTTCAGTCTTGAAATGCGAGTTTATTCAGTTTGGTGATCACTGTAGATAAACTCTTCCCGACGCGTGCACTCTCGGCCCCGGTTCTCATGCAACTAGTACTGTCGGTGCTTTAAATGTAAATTGATTGAAGTCGGTTGATGTAAAGTTGACACTAGAAAACAGTGACCTCGGAATTAAACTAAAGCAAAAATCGTTTGAGAATGTTCTTGACACTGTGTAGAAAGCTTCCAGTACCATCTTAACACAGGGAACAAATCCTTTGCTTACCCAACAAGCTGAAGAGGTCGTAGCTTGGTACTTGCTTGACTTCAGAGAACGTCAAAGACTCGTAATAAATCCTTAATTCAAGTAAGTGATCTCTGAAATGAAAGAAACGCAGTGTAAAGTTAGAAATACAACATCCGGTCGTCCGAGGTTTTAAACTGTTAACACTTTCGCTCATTCCCGAGAGAGACTTCACAGATGTTACTATTTTACTTGTTCACGGGAGAAAAAGCTTAAGTTTCAGTCAGACTCAGGCAGGAGCGCATAAGCCGTACTTATGGACTCCTTACTTAAGAGTCCTTCGAAATATCTTTTGGCAAACTTGTTGTTTTCTAAGGAGGATGGTGAGTCAGCTCTATATACCTGAGGTGCTGCCTGTTTTCAAGCACAGTTCCAGTCATGTTCCTTTGCTTGGCCAGCATATCAGCGTATGTGTTGGCAGGGTATCGAGCGTAGGATAACTGTGCCGAAAAGTCAACGCTTTCACAAGCCACAGGACACTTATCAAGCTTGTTGAGTTGAAAATATTCTGAAATATCACAAAGTAAACCGTACGTAACAGAGAATTACGAAAGCCTCCATGCATGTTGATATCGCTAGTGTTTAAAGGGGGAAAGGGATGGGGGAGAGCTTAGGGGAGGGGAGACTAAGTCGTGCCTGGAGAAAAAGCAAATGTACCACGCGCTTGGCTTGCTTCTCAATCGTCCCCCAAAACTACTTAGTCTGCAATAGCTATTTTCAAAACTAGGATACGCTGGTTCTGAACGGATGCTTTTTCGACATGTTTTGAAGATAAGAAAAGTCAAGCTTATTCCAAAGTTTCCCGCTTTAAAAAACGTCGTAATTTTTAAGATATGGAAGGAATTGTGGCACCCGTAATTAGGCCCAGAAATTTTCGAGGCTTTCGAGAAACTCAGGAAAGGAACAGTGTTCAACGGTCATGTTCATCACCCATATGCAAAATAAAGTAACAATTTTGTGTTTGTTTGCTTTCTTAATAGACATGCACAGAAGTATCACGGAACATCCATTTTTCCCTGGTTGGTTATTTCATAGCAACTGCTTTCATTTTTTCGAACGGTGTCCATCAGTGCCCAGTTGTTCGAAGCAGGCTTAGCACTGACCTTGGTTAAGTCCGATTAAATCCTATAGGTTGTCATGGTATTTATCCCGGGTTAGCACTGTAACGAGTGTGCTTGTGACGTATGTTGTGTTTTCCCGCGGCGGTTGTCATGTGACAAGACCGAGCGGCCATGTTCCTGTCAACGGGTCTCGACATTATCCGAAGAATAAAACCTGTAGTGTTTTCTGTGAACTGCTTGTTTACATACGCGTTGTCGTTACAAGCACTAACCCTTCTTCGAACAACGCGGCCCAGGCTTAGACGCTGTCATCTCAGTCACATGGCAATATCTCTAAACGAATGATGGCGGCTATAGCGTGCGTAGCTTCGCTTCACTTACCCCAGGCAGGCCACATACAAGAATCGCTTACGTGAAAGTCGCAAACTTCAATTCCTTGATCGCGACCTGGAAAGAGTTTTACACTGTGTGATAGTGCTTCCTAATGATGACGATATATAATAACAAACAGGAATAGAATGGGGAAAGAAGAAGGGAAGGAGAGAGGAAGAAGAAATAAAACACTGAAAGTTGGACAGAGAGAGCAGAAGAAAGAAGGATTAAAGGGAGACGGATAAGCCGACGAAACAGAAGGAGAGCAGAAGGGGGTAGTGAGGGAGAGCACGAGAAATGTAAGGGGAACGCGGAGGGACTGGAGAAGAGGGAAGAAACAGGAAGGCAGAGGATGGGAGGAAAGCGAGAGATCATCAAGCTAAGAGAGTGAATTCCCCATGTAGCCCTCGCATCCATCCTTTTTCCTCTGCGGAAGTTATTTTTACATCAAGCGCTCAGATAGAAATGCTCAGCAGCCATGTAGTTCGGCTAGTGTTTGCTTTGCGTGGCTCAGTTTGCGTGGGAGTTTTACGAGAAAAAATGGCGGATAAACTAGTCGACTGGTCTGAAATACATTTTGTCTATGAACGAGATTACAGAGAAGTGGTACTGAGGTGGTAGAGTTGGAAAACGAAGTAGAAAGAGGAACTTGCAACACTGCTTGGTATTAGAGGATAATTCAAACGAAAGATCGGGTGTGGAGTTTGAAAATTTTATGTACAGCATTGACGACGATTACGAAGACGAGTCAAAGAGAGTCAACAGACGCACGAGGGTTATCCCGCCGCGAGGCACTGGTAACAACGACGATGATCTAAAAATAACTTCAGAGGAAAATGGATGGACGTGAGGGCTATATGGGGAATTCACTCTCTTAGCTTGATGATCTCTTGGAGGGAAGGGAATATGGGGAGGATGTTACGGGCTAATTAAGAGTTAAACAATTGATAACGCTAAAAAGAAACAGTAATTATGATTCATTGCATTAAAATTTTAAAGGACGTGTATTCTAGTGATCAAAGTTCTTCTAAAGGTTGGACTATTTTAATTTTCCTTCCGAAGTTATATAAAATCAAAGTGGATGGCTGACTTACCAGGCATAAACCACGCACGACAATGGCACAGTTTAACAACGTAACGAGTCAGTTTATCCAAGAAGCATTTGGATTTACTGTAAGAGTCAAAGAAGCGGAGCTTAGGCATTCCGCAGTTAGTACGGTAGGGATGCGGCAGGTTAGTCACCTGAAAATGCACAAAATTTGTTTAGTATAGGCCCATAGACGTTCTTCCGTTGACAACCAATTAAAGTCGACAATGAAGGGCTTCTCGGAATGCGCAGGCTTCCACTCTAGGCCCATAACTAACACTTTGACCATGAAACTTGCGGTGGAAATGGGATAATGGCGTTTCAGCGGTTTGCTTGAGTCGTTGAACATCTGCTATTTAACCTAGAGTTCTGGGTTTTTCAGTCTAATTTTAGAAAACGGCGAAAATTGAATCAAAAGTAACCAAGTAGTAAGGAGTAACCGGATACCGGTTACTCCGAAAAACAGTGCTTTAATATAAGGTGGGCGCTTTTGGCAGACCCCAGCTCCGGCTGTTAAAACAAACTGCAACATGGATTCCAGTCTGTCTCAAAACCAGTAGAAACTGATTTTTCAGTTTACCCGCTTGAGTCCCATATGCAAAAGGCCTGGTTAACCCTTTCCTGGTAAATGAGGTAGCCCTGGTCATGAATTGCTGAAGCTGATTTAGTTTCTCGTAAAACTAATTCAGGGAGACATTCGTGCATTCGAAAAATCACAAAGGATAAATTTGATCGACTAATCTATTTCCTAAGCCAGGCGTCCCCGATCTAATGCCAGTTGCAAGTCTTTTATCTTCCGGTGTGATCGAATTAGCTGTATTTCTCGGGGTTTCGTTTTCTTTTGTTTCTGTTTACCTTGAAAGTCAAGGCTATACACAGAAACAGGCATGGCGAAGCGGTTTGATTAACTAAAATATTCTTGAAATGATTGTGAAGTGCGGGTTAGAAATGAATTGAAGAAATGATCCTCACACTTTCTGGACAATTTGAGCAATTGTCTCATATAAGCACTTGAAAAATTCAAGTGACTTCAACGGGATTCGAACCCACGACCTCTGCGATGCCGGTGCAGTGCTCTTACCAACTGAGCTATGAAGCCACACAGTTGAGAGTAGGTCAATTTAATTGTCCAGAAAGTGTGAGGATCATTTCTTCAATTCATTTCTAACCCGCACTTCACAATCATTTCATTCATCGTTCCTTTCACGGGAAAACACGAATGAGCCCAACAAATTGACCTACTCTCAACTGTGTGGCTTCATAGCTCAGTTGGTAAGAGCACTGCACCGGCATCGCAGAGGTCGTGGGTTCGAATCCCGTTGAAGTCACTTGAATTTTTCAAGTGCTTATATGAGACAATTGCTCAAATTGTCCAGAAAGTGTGAGGATCATTTCTTCAATTCATAAAATATTCTTATTATTGGAAAATACGTCAAATTCGTGCATCGCTTTTTCTATTGCCTTAATGTAAAGGGACAGTTTTAAAGAAATCACATTACTTGTCGATTCATTGGTACGCCATGATTAAAACAACACAACCAGGGTAAAGAAAAAACTTTTTCGTAAGAATCTCTTCCTCCATTAGCTATAATTTTCTTTTGATTTCCGTGCTCATTAGCAAAATGGAATTAGCGCTCTACCGAGGACTCTTTATGCTGAAGCTCGTTGACTGTAATAGATTTTGACGTCTTTGTCGTTATTTTTCTAAACAGGAAGACAGATTGAACTCAATTAAACGTCACAATACGCGAGGTAAGAACGACCAAGAACTGGTAATTCTACTCTTTCAAGATGGACAAATTCAACTGATTGCTTTTGAGCAATTAAATATAAGTCTTTTCATTGTTTAGGCTTTGAAAAGAAAACTAAATCAGCTCGAGCGCAGACCCTTTTGCTTCCGCGAGGCATAAAATTAAGGAATAAACGAAGAAGTTCCAGTATTTTTTTTAACGAAGGTTCAACTTCATAGATTTGGACACCACGCAAACTCAAAATATAGCCTTAATAAAAATGACAAATCGTTTACACTCTTCCTTTCTTACAATACGCAATTATGACCTAATAGATAACCGTCGAAACATTTGAAATGCCATCTAATGTTCGAAAAGGTTTTTTGTCTAAATTAAGGAATCTTCAGTTATACTAAAAGGGTCACTTTTTTTAGTTCCTTCAGTTGATAGTTCACTGCCCCATACCGCCCTTATCCGCTATAAAAACCTCTTACACACACACAAGAAACTGAACCTGCCTTTCTCTTTCGAAGTTCCATATAAGTTGTAAAGCCCGGCGAGACAGCATATCCTTGCATTTTAACCGGCGTTTCCGCTTGATCGTGCAGGATAACCTTGAAGCCAGCATTTTCCACGTCGTAATAGTAATCGCTGTGTTGAACATCGATGAGCAGACGGAGGCCGTTCTCTTCGCCGGTATTTGCGGTGTTTAAGACGCGAGTGCCGTTTTTGCCAGAATTGAATGTAAAACAAACGTCTTCAAAAGCATTTTTAAACTCGGTGAAGTTGCGGTGACTGCACTGTTGGCCTTTTCCAATCTTTCCCCACTGGCACTCCAAAATCATTTCATCGAGGCGATGCGCTGCCGCTGAGAGCGTATTCTGCATCACTTCGCCTGTCACGTTTTTCTTGATATGAGAGCAATTTTTGCCCGAATTGCGACAATTAAACAATTCGTGTACTAGTGTTCCATTCATTTCGGACAAGCGGGCATCGTTGTAATTGCAGATTGAAACAGCGGGGAACACCATGTTGCTTTCGTATACGATAACGGTGGTGGTGGTGAAGGGATACAAGAAGAAGCTATTGATACTTGTCATGCACTTTTCAACAAAAAGCGCGAGGGCACCGAGCAGAAGCAAAGTCCAAATAACCCTTCGCAAAGGCGGATTTCCAGAGAAGCAAAAGTGAAAGCCGTGCAAGGTGCACGAGTCCAAAAACGAGAGCCACAAGTCATGGACTTTGTCAGACTTCTTCTTCTCATCCAGCAGCTTTTTGCAGCTTTCGTAGTCGTTGTTCTTCATGCATTTATCATAGTCATTTTCCGGGTAGCCTCCTCCCTTGACATACTGAGGCCAACTGGACTTCATGGTCTCCGCCACCGCTATTTCTTTCCCATTTGCTTCAGACTTGATGTAGACCACCGAGATGTCTTTCTTGCAGTGATTGCAGAAGGCATAGACATTGTTAGCGCCTGGTTTGACCTTGCTATCGCTTCCTTTGATAATAATTTTTACATCTCCCGTGTCGTCGGCCACAGAGTCGTTTTCGTTATGCCAGTTAGACATCTTCACCAACTATGGAACTCAAGAACGCCGTTCCGTTCTGGCGACAAATTTCGAATTGAACGATACAATAATTTTCCAATTCCACTCGACTCAACTAACAAGCGTCCAGAATCAAACGTTTTCATATAGACAGAAATATGCGCAAATCCTAATTAAATTTCACTTATATAGCCATGTTGGTCTTTAATTGAATTTCTCTTGATTTCGCTGGTTAGGGTTAGGGTGAGCAAAATCAATAAGGTGTCGAATTCAAGGCGTTATGCCCGTTGTTCATCCAATTAGGAGCGCAATTTGAAAGACAAAAGACGTAATATTTGGAAATGTGGTGTGTTTCTGATAATGTGCAAATTTGAGCGACAGGTGGTTTCTTACTTAGGAAGTACTACACATTAACACCCTGTGACTTTTTTTCGATCCAGCTAACCTAATTCGCCAAAAATTTAACCATTTAACGTTTGCCACAACTACTTCACGTGAAAAACAGGAACAATCTTCCTGCCTCAAAGCCTGTTATCAAACGATCTGATAGAAACGTGCACTGATGAATCTCAAAGGCGCTCTATTTCGTCTAAATAATTGTGTGCGCGAATTACATTTGTATCCGTCTCTCGGAAAAGACATAAGTTATTTATCGTTTATGAATTACCGTCAAATTATAATTTAACGCTATTGTGTTCCTTTCTGAGATTATCGATAATCTTCCACATCTATTAAGAGTGAATATAAGAAGTTTGGAGAGTCTGTGCATCCACTTTCCTTTCACTTTATGTGGAATTCGGTTTTTGTAGTGTGAATAATGCAAAAGGCCTAGAATCGTTGCAAGGAGATGAATAAAGACGCGTGCATGTGATATATTATTGATGGCTTTTGTCCCGCTATACCCGTAAATTTACCCCGAAATAAAAATAGTTGAGTAAAATAAGCGAAAGATTAAAATTCTTTGCTGAGAGAAAAGGCAAAAGTGCACTGCATTGTTTTTTACAAGGGTCCTATTTGCGTTTGCACTTAAGCAATTATTACCAAAGCGGCGAAATACATTGTAGAAGCAGTATTGCCAAACACACCCGTGTTTTTTTTGCCAGACAAACGCAGCAGAACTATCTCTTTGTTGGATCTTCATCTCACAGAGAAAAAAATATCGCACCCACAGCAATTTTATCGCGACTTTTATTGCTGTTTTACCATTATTTTTATTCCAAATTTGTATTATGCAAATCTATTATCAGCAAAGCGTTTTTAGCATTATCAAGAGAGGATTTTCGTTGCCATGAGATAAAACTTGTTTGGCTGATTTTGCCAAACACATTACAGATCAAAGCGATTGCGTAATTCTCAAGTACAAAACTAAATCCTACAAAAAAAACTACGAGCGTTTATCTTGTGCCCGAGCTAAGGCTTATATTCATCCGGCATTGATTATTAAATTTTGAATGTATGGCGTACTGAATTTTTATTTCTGATTTTTTTACCCCAAGAGTTTTGATATTGTTCAAGTTTAATGCTTCGCTTCCGAATTAAGAGACATTCGAAAATGAATCGAAGAAAAAAATCTCCGAAACAGATCTCCATAAAGTGCGAACTTGTTTTTAAAGCAAATTTTATATTCTGTTTTGACCAAATTCGAAAACATTTAATAATTCATGTTGCTGGCTAGTGTGTTAGCCGCTATTTCGGTGAAACGAAAGACACAACCGATTTTGTCCAATTCTAAAGTTGCATAGACCCAATTCGTATAGGCCATCAGAAGAAAAAGCAATAAATTTAAACATCTCTTTAGGAAAAGATGGAAGAATTTGGAGAAAAAAAAACTGACTATTGTAAGCCGGAGCAAAGAAATGTGGAATGCAAGCAGCTACTCCAGCGAAATTCACACTTGAATCTCAACAACCATGCTTGGATCCACGGTAAACAAAATTGTGTTAATATCAATACTAAGATAATCATATTTAAGGTTTGAGGAAAACTGAAAAAACTTAATTTGAAAATTTCACGTGGCGTAAATTAAAAATCATTTTAGTTGCAATTAACACTAGGGACATGCAGTTTTTAATCCCTTCTTTATGTTTTTTCTTTAAGCAGGGAGCCTTAAATTTGTGGTTTAGTTCGTAGTTAAAAAAAGAGCTTTTACCAGCAATGGGGAGTTGTTGTAGAAAAGGACTTCCGGTTTTGTATTTCCATTTTTTTTTTCTTCAGAGGGTGGTCTTATATTTTTCTATTTCAACAGTGAGATTTATGTTTTAGTTCGTAGATTTGTGGTTTAGTTCGTTCGATTTGTCCGTAGATTTGCATGCAGTTCACAGGCGCAAACGACATTGCCAGCCTTATTTGCAACAGAGGAATTTTCAGGATCGAGAATTCTCGATCGATAGATTTTCTTTAAATTTGTGCTCTTAAGGGGTTTTGTCAATAGACTCGAAATTTAAAACCAAGCTGTTAGTACAGCATATTTCCGAACCAACACCACATGACGTTACCTCTCAGTTGCTCTATCAGTACTAACATTTCAATGATGACACCTAACCGAACTCCAACCATTAACTGAAAAGCTGTGACCACGCTGTACGGCAAACACCATACAGCACAACAGGGAAGTAATTACTTAGTGGCTGTTATATTCTAGCATACTTAAGGATTTCATCCGCATACTCTGAAATTTGAGTGAATCACCTTGTTCGATCAAGCAATAAAAAATAAAAACAGCAACACTGGAACGTATTGCGAAGTAGCTCTAATTTGAATTGATACATTTATTTGAAAATGTTATCCGAACAACAATGTTTAAAACCTCTACAGATAACACATGTACCGGAAAGTACTCCGGGCCTCGCTGCAAATACATGTGGCGGATTATCTGGAACTCATTTCGTGGTAAACGAAAGCCAAAGTTTCATCCAAAGTTTGAAATTTGGAAAGCACCTTGCACGCTAAGTAGTGATTTGTAATGGAGTGACCACCAACAGGTTAGCTCAGCAACCGACGACGGGTTTGTTCAGTTAGTGAAGCACCGAGGACTATACCGTGCCAGGAGTCCATAAGTACTAGCAGCGTCCATATGTTGCAATCCGGGCCACCAGAAAAGGAGTAGATAAGCGGGTTATTTATAGTTTTTGAAATTCTCGTGAAGAGTGTTTGCCATGCTTGCAAGCGCTCACCCGTGTGCAAAAGATAGGTGGCATAAAAATGAGCTGTCAATCGCTGTCATGCTACTGAAGCCATTTGATTGGATGAATTGGATGAACGAGCCTGTCTCAGCTTTTTAGCGCGCGAAATATTGTTCCAAAAATAGCTGCTCCGTCTACTCCTGTGTTGGCGTACGAACCCAGTGGTCAGTGGAGATGGGCTCCCGACCCGTGTGCTGGAGGTCGTGTGTTCAAACATCCAAGTCGGACCAATACTTTAAATAACTGATGGGAGAATGTGCTGCCTCCGTAATAACAGCTGCAAATGGTTAGACTCTCCAGTCTTCTTGGATGAGGACGACAAATCTTTGGCCCCATCTCACAGCACTGTTCGTACTCGATTGTGTGGGAGGTTAAGAACCACTAGGAACCACTAGCCGTGGCTGTAGCCACCCCTACCGTCTGATTTAAGTCATTTATATTCCTTCATATCACACGCATCATGGGTTGGGTGGAAAGGGGATGTCAGGTATGGATTGACAGCGGCTCCTGAGGCCAACGTCCAATCGAGTGTGGATAGAAACAAGCTTGGTCCATAAACCGTATGACGCTTTTGTGAAATGTATAGCTTATACCCTGTTACAAATTCTCACTTTCCATAGTTTTATTCAAAATTTTTAATTATATTTACCTATGAATTGAAGAAGTGATCCTCACACTTACTGGACAATTTAAGCAATTGCCTCATATATGCACTTGAAAAATTCAAGTGACTTCAACTTCCCGTTGAGATTGAGATTTAACTTTCGCAAAAGAAAACATTTCGAAAGTTAAGTGCACTTTGAAGAGCAACAACGCCAGCGAATGCAGAGACGTTTACCCGGAAGGTAAGTTGAAGGTGGCTTCCTTGCGTTACGACAATCTTCCCGTTGAAGTCACTTGAATTTTTTAATGCTTTTTGAATGTGTGGCACACATGACCATTGTTCACACATATAAGGGCCCAAAGTTCCCCCTGTGTTACTAAGGAGACCTAGACAGCTTGCGAGGTATGCCTTTCCTAGCAAGAAAAGATTCGAAGAAAAGAGCTGAATTAAGGTGATTTATTGACTTTTCGTTTAATTCTTTTTTTCTCAAAATGTTCTTCAAAATAACGACATGGGAACAATAGTTTTATGCCAGACTATGGTTAGAAATTTTGATATTTTTAATTAGCATTTTTTGCAAGTTACACAAGCCTTTAAAAAGTACAGACATTCTGCAGAGCTGATTGAGTAAACTTTTAATAAAAGTAACTTTCTTTGATTTGTCAACTAACACTATCTTCTATTTCCTTTTTTTGTTCTTTAAATGTATTCACATGATTTGTGGCTATAGC
>BLFK01000990.1:2462770-2491646 GCA_014634185.1 Astreopora myriophthalma | reverse complement strand
GTGCTGCCTCCGTAATAACAGCTGCAAATGGTTAGACTCTCCAGTCTTCTTGGATGAGGACGACAAATCTTTGGCCCCATCTCACAGCACTGTTCGTACTCGATTGTGTGGGAGGTTAAGAACCACTAGGAACCACTAGCCGTGGCTGTAGCCACCCCTACCGTCTGATTTAAGTCATTTATATTCCTTCATATCACACGCATCATGGGTTGGGTGGAAAGGGGATGTCAGGTATGGATTGACAGCGGCTCCTGAGGCCAACGTCCAATCGAGTGTGGATAGAAACAAGCTTGGTCCATAAACCGTATGACGCTTTTGTGAAATGTATAGCTTATACCTTGTTACAAATTCTCACTTTCCATAGTTTTATTCAAAATTTTTAATTATATTTACCTATGAATTGAAGAAGTGATCCTCACACTTGCTCGACAATTTAAGCAATTGTTTCATATACGCACTTGAAAAATTGAAGTGACTTCAACGGGATTCGAACCCGAGATTCTTACCAACTGAGCTATGAAGCCACACAGTTGAGAGCAGGTCAATTTGTTGGGCTCATGCGTGTTTTCCCGTGAAAGGAATGATGAATGAAATGATTGTGAAGTGCGGGTTAGAAATGAATTGAAGAAGTCATCCTCACACTTACTGGACAATTTAAGCAATTGTCTCATATATGCACTTGAAAAATTCAAGTGACTTCAACTTCCCGTTGAAGTCACTTGAATTTTTGAATGCTTTTTGAATGTGTGGCACACAAGACCATTGTCCACACATATAAGGGCCCAAAGTTCCCCCTGTTTTACTAAGGAGACCTAGACAGCTTGCGAGGTATGCCTTTCCTAGCAAGAAAAGATTCGCAGAAAAGAGCTGAATTAAGGTGATTTATTGACTTCTCGTTTAATTCTTTTTTTCTCAAAATGTTCTTCAAAATACCGACATGGGAACAATAGCTTTATGCCAGACTATGGTTAGAAATTTTGATATTTTTAATTAGCATTTTTTGCAAGTTACACAAGCCTTTAAAAAGTACAGACATTCTGCAGAGCTGATTGAGTAAACTTTTAATAAAAGTAACTTTCTTTGATTTGTCAATTAACACTATCTTCTATTTCCTTTTTTTGTTCTTTAAATGCATTCACATGATTTGTGGCTATAGCGGTGACATGGACATGGCTGTGAATGGTACTTGCACTTCTTGCAATTAAAAAAATCTTCACCTTAAAATGAACCCTCAGTTTTACTACCTCGATGTTGGTCACCTCGCTTATTTACTCAAGTAGTTTCTATTTGAAATAGTACTTATCGTAACGTATCCGAAATGTGTTCCCCTCAATTTCCATTTTTTGTTCGTTTGATTTCCTTGGCAGTCTGCAAGTTGTTTGGAGATGACTCATTGGTTACTGTTAGATTTCTATGAAAATGGCTTAGCCATGTGCTGGACATGTATTCATTTTCAAAGAAGGTTTGCAGCATTTGCTTGCTAAAAAACAGAAAATATAGTACGTGTAACAGCTGTTACAATTAAATTTTAACAGACGAACTTTTTATAATTTTCTGACAAGCCTGGTTTTCTCAACATTTTTTTTATAGACCATCATTTGTCGTCTGAAGTATTCTTATTCCAAATTTCTCTAAAATCTAATCGCTGGTTTGCGAGAAATTGGGAAAAACCGGCAATAGCCGTCAGTCTCAAATGTTTGAAGCAATGCGCATGCGAAGTATTTTGCTGGATTCCTTTGTGTTCGTTGCGTACGCATGATTTTTTATGCTTTGATTTACGTAATGAAAGCGAATTTACACCGCATTTGCGGAACCATCCCGAGCAAGAGATTAAAAAAAAATTGGCCGTCGCTGCCATATTTGTTTTGTTTTTCAAAATCCGCTCGGCCTTTAAAGAATACGGCGGACGGCGCAAAAACTGTTTAGCCACCTTAAGGAAAACCCTTTGGCAATAAAAGTATGCGCATATAGCGAATTTTGGAACATAAACTTTATTTATTACTACGAATGATAAAATTGTGGTAGAACGACGTAATCTAAGAAATTCTGAGAGTAACTTCTTTTACCATATGTTTGTACTAAAATCTTATTCCCTGGCCTTGAGCATGGTTAGCCTCCCTGAAGAGGTGATTAAGCCTTAGGTTATCGTTTCCTGGCACTCATTTGCCAGCGGTTTTCCTTAGTAAAAGGTTAGACTGTATTTTTAGGTTTCAGTTTAAAAAGCATACAATTCTGTGGTTTCCTTCCCGGTCTCCATCTACTAGTTTCGTTCAATTAATCGTGATGTTAACAATTGAACCGGGGGCAGCGTTCACAAGATTTAGTTTTCTGTTATCTCGACAAACCAATCTTGCGGGTTGTCACCATCACTTTTGCAACATAGCAAATCATCTTCACGGTACTTCTTGCGCAAGCTAAGGAGACTACGCGGTTTATCTCAGTGCCCTTATCCAAATTAAGAAAAGCATCGCACAAAAACAGTCGTTTCTCCAGAGAAAGCCACTTCCTTTATGAGATGTCGTTGTCCCTCCTTCGTAGCGATGGCCAGAACCAATTAATAGCGAGCATGATCACCAGGTCTATGACTTCGAGAATTGTGATGAAACTGGCGCCTAATACTAAACTAAGCTGCCCGCCAACTTCACCTGAAAAAGCCAAATAATAAAGTTACAAATAAGAGACCCGCGTGAAAAGAAAACAATAGTGAGTACTCTAACCAATCACATCAGACGCAAAACAATGGCAGAAACCAATCAAAACTCAAACAAACAGATGTAACCCGCGACAAAGCGCGGGAAAACACGAGCGAACAAGTCACATTTTGCATTAATATATAACGACCCATGCAAACTTTGGGGTCAGTACACAGCTATTACAACAGTCCACGCGATTGGCTCAGAAAACAATAGAAGCATTCAAAGAAACAACAGAAAAGGAAAGGAACTTTATTTAAGTGTCTAGTCGTTCTAGCGCTGGAGCACTAATTGGGGACACTGTAAACTGAAATTAACAATTAATTCAAATCAAATGTTGGTTTTTGAGGAGAGGGGAAACTGGACTACCCGGAGAAAACCTCTCGATGCAGAGTAGAGAACCAACAAACTCAACCCAGATATTATGACCCCTAGTCTGGGAATCGAACCCGGGCCACATTGGTGGGAGGCGAGTGCTCTCACCACTGCGCCATCCCTGCATCCCCAGAAACAATGAACCCTAACCCTAAAAACAATAGAGCTGCTTCCTAAACGGATCCAATCAAATTAGAGGTTACCTAATTACCAAGGACTCATTCTTTTACACATATTTTCTTTGTCCCTTTTCCAGTTTATGATTGAGCAAACCAGTGTCTCTGTATTCCCTTCCCTTCTTGGAATAGGCCCCATAAAGAACACAACTACCGAACATTCCAAACTATTGCGGAATAGTCCCCTAAAAGAATGCGCGTTAAGCATTATTCGGCTCCAGAAATAGATGTCAGGATTGACCACCGGTGTTGTTCTATAAATATTTCACATTTGAATGGAAGATTTGGCAATTTCACATCCCTTCATAATATGAACAATTCTATGTGTTCAGCTGAGAATTTAAGGTTGAGGGCACTTCTTGAAAATGATGTCTAACATGAGCTTCTGCCTCTCATTTGCAGTGGTTTATGCTCAGAATAGTCCAGGACGAACTCATTGAACTTACCCAGTAACCTAAAGAATCCAAAACTTGGAGTTTGCTCGAAGATGTCAACTTTTAGTTCGCTGTAGAACATGGATAGCACTACATAGTAGTCTCTGCAATAAGAAAATCAAGTCCTGATCCATTTGTTGTAATGGGTGAGTGGTGGTATGTTCGGCGAGAAATCCCTCTAAAGTGTATTGACCTTATCAACTTTGTTGATAGAGTAAATTAGACAACGGAGGCGGCGTGGCCCAGTGTTAGGGCGTTGGATTATCACGCGGATGTTCCCGGTTCAAATCCTGCTCTCACAACCAAGTGGATTTGTGTTAAGGTCATCCCGAATTCAACTCCATCACGCCTTGTAAATAGCCAACTGGTTAACTCCTTCCAGTTGGCATTCTTAACGTTGTTCTGTTGATTCAAATCGTTAATTTCTATACACGGCCCCATAAGCTTGAAGCGTTAAATATAACCGTGTATAAATAAAGATTCTTCACTTCTTTTTTTTGTTACTTTACCGCTCATTTGATACCAAAACTTGAGCAAATAAATGTATTGTTACAGACCAAAGAACGCTTATTAACTGAAGTTGGTCATAGCTAATTATTATGATAAATACTTATGATTAGAAATGGAAAGCAATGCTCTCACATTCAAAGCCTCTAGATTAACCTTGTATTCTTATCATCATCATCATCATCATCATCATCATCATCATCATTATTCTTTTTTTTTCTTTTGTAACCAATTTCCTTTTTTGTTTCCTGCATGTGTGACAGTGTTGGTGTATTAATGCATTAAATAAAGGACAGTTTTGCGCCTTGACAGTTTTAAAAGCAAATGTCTCGGACACTTACTATTATAACTAGCCTTGAGGGCCTTACCAGTTTTGGGACGTGTTTCGAGATTTACCAGTTTTAAGGTGTGTTGTTAACCTTTTATTTAAAAAAAAATCTCAATGAACGCTTACAATTTATATAAATACACGAACAGATACAGTACAAAGAATACATAACACTTACAGTATAAATCGCACCCTGGCATCAGTGTCGTTGGGCATGTGTTTGGCTCGCGTGAGGTGGGAATGCTTAGGCAGTGTTATGAGTTTCTGTGGTAGGTACAAAGCTGACGACAGTTGCGCTCCATAGTTGACCTTCTCACAATCCTCTGGGCAGTCGTCAATGTTCGAATGTTCAAATTCATCTAACAAATCAAGCGAGAAAACTCTCGATTAACGGAGACGGCCGACTAGTCAACAGGGAGGGTGTACGTAGACATGGGCATGCATCTTTCATATTGGCTGTTTTATCTATCGGCTCAATCACGGTGTGGTTTGTGATGCCGATATGAAGTTGTAAATGTGTCGGTGGGCAGAGCAGTATCAACTGGATCGATACCGTGAACTGGCCACGCCCTTGTAACAGACGTTTTGCACCAGCAAAATGAATGTTGGTCGATAACAACGATTATAACCTCGAACCCAGGTTCTTAAGTCTTATCCTCTCTTGTCAACGAGAAAAACGACTCTGGCTGCAGAGGTTGCAGCTGGTCAAATGACCACGTGGTAAAAAAAACACCTCAGGTACCGGGGTGGCTAAGTTTTTCGTAGCAACAGTACATAAAATTCTACGCCCCACCCTCTTAACAATTTTTGAAACCATCCAGAATTTGGCTGTTAATGTGATCAGCTGCAACCAGGGTCTCTCTCTCTCGACTGCAAGAGGGGAAATTACATAGAGAGAGAGAGAGAGAGAGAGAGAGAGAGAGAGAGAGAGAGAGAGAGAGAGAGAGAGAGAGAGAGAGAGAAGGAGAGAGTCTGTGCGCGAAATTGGCAATGGTACTCACCCCAGGCAGGCCACATACAGTCCAGGGTCTTTTTTAAAGAACAAACTGAAGCATTTTCTCTCGTTTCTAAAACAAAGAAAAAAAAAATCAGTCTTGGTCTACCTTGAGATAAGGAGCTGTATTTAACTAGAAGAAGAGCGTATCGTATTCCGCTAGATTTCTGCGGTCACGAAGATTAAAACTAAGCCAACAAAAAGGAGAACTCTCCACCACCTTCCGTATCAGTTGAGGTTTTTTTTTTTTTTCACTGAAAACGTAGTGTATGGTACAATTGAGATTTGTCTTTATATACCCATCCTTCGCGAAGTAACTAGATCCTACTACCTCGTGGTCATGCGTACATATTGTCGTATCACTCACCAGGGAGGTGAATCAACTGTCACTGACCTGGCATGAACCAGCCTTTGCATCCACATTTGCTGGTGACATGTTTTGTAATTTCTTCGAGGAAACATTTGTTTCGAGAATACTGAGGAAAATAATCCAGTTGTCTCCCATCGCAGTTGGTAATAAAAGGCTTGGGCAGATTTTTAATCTGTAAATGAGAACGGAACCAGATTAGTCATGGCAGAATCCTGATTGCCTTTACGCCGGGTTTAGGTCTGAAGCGGTTTTCTCTGAAGCGGTAAACTTTCCCATTAACACTCATGGATATTCAACCAATTTTCAATCTTTGCTCGTTGCTTGGCGGATTTGCCATAATCAATAAAGTTCCTCGTGTTTCTGAATGCAGAAAAACAAGCGCTAAAGCCCTAATACCCGAAAGAAACTTATCCACCTTGGTCACCCTGTGTTTCTTATGACACAGTTGCAGAAGTCATATGATTGGAGGTAATTTCCTTCATCGCAACTGCCAGTGGCAGTTATATAACAGTTCTCTGGGTTACAAGAAATAAGGCGCAACCAGTATGAGGGCTGCCTCGAAGGGTCTATCGATGAACAAAAGGTGCTGTAAAGTAGGCGACGAGAATCCTCTGCTCGCAGGCTTTCATTTAATGTGGGATATTGTTTGGCTTCGTATCGATACAAATTTAATGAGTGTTTTGACGTTTGAAAGTCGCAGAAGTACAAAATCAGGAGGGCTGAACACTAAATGCGAAAGTCTGCCTGCGGTTATTTGGCTTCTGAAGTGCGAGAAAATGTTGTCTGCGGTGGGGGGGCAAAGCAAGCCAAACACAGAATATTGTGTCGTTTTCATTTCATCTGTCCTCACGTCAACAACTCTCCTTAGAAGACGTATGTAAGCGTTTTACTGAATCCATAGATTTGACCAAATCACAAATTTTGAGCGAATTGATGAGTTATTCCTCAAGGATAATCGGTACCTAAAGAAATTCTTGACTTATTTTCCATCGGTGTTTTTACCAAAATTAAACAGTGATAGAGTAAACATAAAACAATTGAGATGTTTTATAATCCAAAACAGCTAGTCCCACGAAATCATTTGATTTTCAACGAAGTTGTTTCAGATTGTTTGGATGTACCAAGTAATTTGAATTTTTCAGCGGCAGTGACACATAAGATCAAAAGAGGTCGAAAGAATAAATTCAGCTTTTTCTCACAATAAAGAAAAAGAGGGTGCAGAATTGCAGCTTCGCATCAGTAGACTGAAATCAATCGCTACGCATGTTAAAAGGTGTTTGTTATCAAAAAAATGTCTTCTTTTAAGGCATTGCTTGGTCTGAGTGTATTTCACTCGGGAGTACTTCGCAATCTGCTCTTGAGATAGGACTCTTGTACAAAACTGGGCCAACTGTAACTGAATTGGAAAGACAATCGATATTAACGTTCTTCTTTCTGTATGACAACTGGCATAGTAACATCACAGCTTGTACCAGGGAATAATAGATTTTTTGAGATATTGGGCAGTAAAATGAAGCGACCCCTTGCCGTGTAAAAATATTACAAGTAAAAGGAAAAAAGAAATACTTTGAAGATTTTTTCGGTTGGCGATTTCCTCTATTACTTGTTTTCAATAACGGCGTCACTTTTATCCGGTGACTTCAATCTCATTGAAAAGGCTCATTTCACTGAATTGTTGACGAGTTATTTTTCATGCAATATTACTTAAAATTGATAGGAAATTCGACTCAGTAATCCTTTCTTTTAATGAATGATTTTGTCCAATAGAAACAAGAGCCTTAAGAAAAAAAGAACGAAGGGTCTTTTCCCGGGGAACTAATCCTTTCCTGCACAAAAATCGGTTCAGTCTTTTTAATTTTGTGGAAAAAAAAATGCTGGTCGGAAAAATTTCGCAAAGTGGACTAATCTGAGAATTGGCTCAAATCAAATCATAATTGGCGAAAGTACAAAGCTTAAAAAACCCAGACAGTATTTAATGCTTTCAAGCCGTTGCATAGGACGAATATTACGTTCGACGGTTCGATTTTATAATCATGCCAGGAAAATATGCTACCACTAGTAACATCGGTTGTAAAATTTTAATGTCTGTGGTCAAGCAATGTTCTCCGGATTCCTCATGCAAATAAAGCTTTTGTTAGCAGCCAGGAGGTTAAATTTCTATCGTAAATAAGAATATTAACCTAACTGCGAAATGATGAAATTGTCGCAAGCACGGACGAATATGCCCGGAGGCCGAAATTAATATCTTGAACTCTCCTCGATACTCATGTTGTTTGTCTCGTAGAAAATACAGATTAAGACAAAGCGGTGTTTGAGCGACAAATTTAGCATTCATGTGAATTTGATGATTTAATTTGTTTGCTGTGGACCAACTGTGGTGCCACTAAAGCAAAATAATTGCTCCCGTCTTGGAACTGAAAAACACTCAGCAGGAAACGCAAACTCATTTCATGTCTGTAACATATATCGACGTAGTTTTTATTTTGTGAATCGTTAGACTAAAACATTTAACAACATGCAGTATTTAAACCCCCGGTCGAAGTAAACGATGCTGACCTAAAAATATAACTCTAAATAAGAAAGAAAAGCAAACGGGAAACGGAAAATGGGGAAAAAGATCCGTGTTGGTCAACGGGTGTTGAAACCGAGGAAAAAAACCGAGATGTACTTGTATTTTCAGCGCAATGGAAGATGAAATTAGTTGGCTTTATTAGCATAAATTCTGTCAATCAAGGTCAATTTTCAGCGAAATGTTCAAGGCCACAGAAAAAATACAAACAAATGGGTGGATACGTGCGGAACTATCAAGAATCTACCCTAAACTTCAATTGCCGTGATTCGACCAGCAACAAACAATGACGTGGCGTTTAAACCAGTTCAAAGTTATTTAATTTTGTTAATAATACAAATTCTCTTAAAATGAAGCAAGAACAGTCATTCACCGCATCTCATAGCGCCCGTATCTAAAAGAAATGAAATATCTGTCGGCTCACACGCGACCAAGACACAAAGACAAGTGCAAAACACAAAAGAGAAAACACAAGCGCGCTTATGTTATGGCGTAAACAGGCTTAACGTAAATAGAATATCATTTCCGTGCCTGATACACAGTAACGATGACATTGAGTCAACACCAAAATATATCTCTTGAAGGCCAAAAAAGAAAACACCGCAGCTGAATTTGAAATGTTTGAAACCTCAGACTGACACAATTGGGAAACCAAAATAAACTGAGCACATTAGGACGCTCAAGTCACGGTTAAGAACGAACACATTTCCGTTGATTTCAGACAAATCAGGACAAAAACCGTGGTGAAATAACTGAGCTAACTGTACGGGTTAACATGTAAGCGAAGATTGAGGCAGCTTAATCGAAAAATAGAGAACCTTACCTTCTGCTTTTTCATGTCAACGTGTGTAACATATCCCGGGGGCACATGAAAACCCACTCGCTTTAGAGGTAGATCCTCTTGCTCATGCAAAATAACTTTCAGCCCGCTACCTCCATACGTTTTTCCCTCTTCTAAAGGCCGTGTATTCAAGACCATGTGTACAGCGTGTAATGGGCCAACATTGTCCGTCACCAAAACTGCGCGTTCATTGGCCCCCGAATTAAACGTGAAACAAGTGTGCCCATCGGACGTTAGAAATAATGTGAAGTTTCCACTATCACAAGAAAAGTTGCTTGTAACTCCTCGCTTCACAAGGCAAGAAATTAAAATATCGTCCAAGACTGTAGTCGATTCCTTGAGAACATCTTGCATTGTGAGTTTCGAATTCAGTTTTGAACTGTGCTGTATAGTTTTTCTTACGTCGCGCATATCACATATCGAAATAGCAGGATACTCAATTTTATTCGGATAGTCAACGGTAGACATTGTGCTAAATGGATGCTGGAAATACAAACTAATGCTTTCCTTGACCTCGCTGAAAAAGAACCCACCGGCGCTCAAAAGAATGGCTACCCAAAAGCACTTCCGCCAAATTGACTTGGTGTCAAACACATAGTGCAGTCCATGCAAAGTGTTACGCTTTAGGTAGCATTGCCAGACTCGATCAATCCTCCGTCGTCGATCGGTTTTCTTAACATTTTCAACGGTTTCGCTCTCAGATACACAAGGCTCTTTTTCCTGGTCGTCTTCAGCACTATGGGTGAAGCCGTTGGGCAGTGGTTGAAGCTCAGTCGAATCTTGCTCTTGCCTCCATGATGCGCCCTCGACAGAGAATTTCCATCGACGCGTAGGCGACTGGCGTGAGCAAAAACTCGAAGTCATTTGCTCATTGAGTGCATTGCACATTTACAACGCATATAATCTTGCAACTATAACATTGAAATCGGCCGTGCTTTCCCAGGGTGCGCGTGTAATCAGTTGCTTACAGCAGACGGGAAAGCGCTGAGACGGGAGGCCCTATCGCTTGTTCCGGTTTTCACAACAACTCCGATAGAATTTAAAAAAAAAATTAATCCCAGCTTAAAAAACACAAGATAACACCCTTTGCACGTCTTCAATCTCCAAACCACTTTCGATTGAGGCAAAATTGCTTTTGTCTGTCTACGTCATAGCTACTGGTAGTCCAATCCATTCATTACAATCAAAGAAACACCTGCTCGAGTTAGGGAGAAATGAGGTTCATTCATAATTCAACAAGACAACGCTATCTATCACGATTCGGCTGACGGTCACTCAAATCGTCTCGTTATGTTTTGCAGTCGCTGCATGTTGATAAAAGCACTCTAATTTGGCTTGCAAGGTGACAACTAACTATCGCGAGAATCGAGTCGAAAACCACTTTCTTTTTTTGCCGTGCCCGGGATGAAGTGAAATTAAGGTTTGGATATGTAGATTGGGGAGCACCATTCCCCGTGTGGAAAATCACAGCTTGGTGTAAATAAAGCCGGGATACAAGTTATGACGTGAAACGTCTGGTTCGCTCCTAACTTCATCTGCCCTTGATAGCTTCCAGAGAAAATTACCCAATAATCATGAAAGGACTGTTGAGAAACCTCGTAAGAACATTGCTTATTTACCCAAAAACCATTGTCATCTCATATGCCAATGACCTTCCAAAATTAAACACGAGAATGGCTTTTACCCTAATTTAGTGGCTTAATTTCATTTAGCCTTTTAATAACGAAATATTTGCAGAATTCGCCTTCTCCATCTTCAATATAGGTGATAATTGCGAAAGGAAAAAGATCACAAAGTGCGTTTCGTTTGTTACAGGAAGATTGACTTTTAACAAAAAAAAAAATCATATCAGCAAATGACATTTCTCTGCTTGCTTGGCAACAACCGAGACCTAGTTAAATGGAAAATAAAAAGGGAAAAAAATATGACTGAATGAATTTCTTGACTTTTCGAACGAAAAACGGATGCGAGACAATATGATTACAACATTATCATGGACAACAGACAGTGAAGGGATTCAGCCCCGCTGCAGTTGTTTATCCTTCAAACTACACTGCGGTCTACCGTCAGTTTCCTCATTTGCCGTGAAACGCAAAGAAAAAGCCCTCCAGACAACAAAGATAGATTTGAAACGTTGAGCGAGTCCAAAGGTTTCTTCGGAAAGCCTAACGAGGCAGCAGCCCAATCACAACAATTCGCTCCGTCAAAACTGCGTGTTTAGAAAACAGGAAGACAGACGATTCCAAAAAAATATATGTATATACAAATAGATATTGTAGATATATGAGACGTGGCCAATTACCGGAATATTCTTATTCTTATCTAAGTTATTATTGTTATTACCGCGAACACAACATTTTCATATAAGTACGTAGAACGATTCCAAACCACAACAACTTCAGTTGGCGTTCATCAGCCCAAGCACGTGCAGACTTATCTACAAAATGATTCTAACTAGAAAAGAAACCGAGGCGATAATAGGTTGACCAAGCAACATCGAACATTCCAGTTAAAAAAAAAAAAAAGAAGAAGATAATTGGTGGAGTATGAAAAGCAAATTGAGCAAAAAGCAATCAAAGCAGGATTCGCTTTAATGGCGACAATATTTTTAGAAGACCGCATCGAGATGCACAACAGCAGACAATCCCAACAAAAGAGCTTTGTGTTGAGAGAAGTTACGATGATTGTCTCTTCTAAACACCTACTGTTGGATAGTAATAATGCCATCTCGGTCAACAATGCGGAAAACTTAACGTCAGTACATTTTATCCAGGACATAAAATCACCAGAGACACTAGAAATCATTTCCATTTGAGACAAAGGAAGGGAAAGCAATATTCGGTGAAAATATTAATTTAGCTTACTGAAATTATCGTTAAAATGAAAACAATCCACGAACAATTGAATGAAAACTTCGAAATGAGATTTTTTTCTTTGGCTATCGTCCATAATCACTCCTATGCAGGCGCACAGCGCGTCTGTACATGACACCGCCATTAATGGGAAGGGGTCCGTTTCTGAAAAGTCTCGAAACGTTTTCGGGCACGAAAAGCAAGTTTCCAAACTACGATCCGCTTATTCTGAAAAGCTCGTCTTTCAACATGTCTTCAAGAGCAGAAAAAACAAAACATTTCGCTTTTAAGATACAGGGGATACTTGGGACTTTTGATAAAGGGACCCCTGGCGTGTTTCTCCAAAGCTCCCAAGCTTTTCGGACTTATCTCGGGTGCCGGATCCTCCTTATCTCCGAAAGCCAGACGTTTCACTGAGGCATGAAGCTGAGCAATTTTCTTGCTTTTTCTTATCTTAAAAGCACATTACAAGAACAGCTTTTCAGATTAAACAGATACGGTATTTTTAAACACCCGGAACTTTCTGAGCCGAAATGTTTTCGAGATACCGGCCCAAAGATAACTATCCGATGGATCAGTTTGGAAATGTAATGACCTGTCAAGCTCCGTCTGCTTAGCTAAGTACAGTAATCCACAAAATCATGCTCGGCAATATCTTTAGATGGAGTGTACTTTACAAGTCGGATTATGACTCATTCACTGCCCGATAAAATTATGCAAGCTTGCGGATATATAGGAGGACATCAAGAGCACGTGATTCACTTCCAGGTGTACATCTACTGCTACTGTTGCTCAGTGCTGGATCCCAATGACAGGGGTAATCAATCGAAAAGAATCGGTCCAAGTAGCTATTCATACAATGTAGCCCTTGAAATAAATTTCTTTGAATTCTCATAACGAAATTCGAAAATATGACATCAAATCACCAGTTTAAATTTTCTGCGACTGAGCTACAGAACACACTGAAGTGGGACATGGTTTAGGAGACAACCTTGAGTTCTGTATGCATGAATTGAAGAAGTGATCCTCACAGTTTCTGGACAATGCGCTTTTGTCACGCTGCAGCCCTTTTGGCAAGGAACAATAAATCTCCTAAGCCAAGCCTCGAGTTGATGAGTTTGGGAACGAGTTTCGACGGGCAAAAACAAAAGTTTTCAGTCTCTTGGGATTCAAAATGGCCGGCCGTGAGAAAGGCGAATTTAAGCAATTGTCTCATATATGTACTTGAAAAATTCAAGTGACTTCAACGGGATTCGAACCCACGACCTCTGCGATGCCGGTGCAGTGCTCTTACCAACTGAGCTATGAAGTCACACAGTTGAGAACAGGTCAATTTGTTGGGCGCATGCGTGTTTTCCCGTGAAAGTTCTGTATGCAGTTGGTACGGTCGCTTGTGTCAGTCCAGTCCGTGGTCTAATGATGATTTAATACACCGGCTTCTGGAAAGACTCAACGGTTGCAGCTCAGAGGATCCAAGTCCATGGAAGGATGGGTTATGTGCAGTTTGGGTAACCGAGAACGGGAAATGCGCCGCTGCTAGAGTCATGATAACCTGAAACAGATCTAGTTCAGCACATCTCACCCAGCTCTTCTCTCGCGAAAACTCGAAACTCGCTTCATAGCATTTGTCGTGTTTTCTTGAGAGGTAATGAATGATCAATCTCCGGAGATCGTGGGGTGGTTAGGACCTTTGCTGACACTAACGAATACATCTTGCTAGTTGAATTTCAACCAATACCAAAACAATCCGAGGAGACTGCATTAAATGTCAATAATTTTTTTAACCTAGTGCTTGCGAGTCCAGCCTTACACGGCAATTTGGCACATTCCCCACCATTAACTCATATTTCTTATTTTACACTTGGCTCGGTTTTCTTTGTTTTGTTCAGGTGAATAAATTTAATATTCCCAGACAATTACGGATTGTCTGAAAAGCTGGTGGCCCCTTTTGATAGTAACATGGTAGACACGGCCTGAGTTATTCTCCTTCAGTTAGTCCCCTCCATATTTTTCATGAACAAACTTGCTGTTCAAAATCTCCTACTGTATAAAGACTGTCTATTTGGGGCACAACAATTAGGTCGTCCGCTTCTCTTTGATCTAACGGTAGAGAATTTCGCTCTAATGCTCATTTGAATTAGTTTTTTATTCCTTTGCTCAACCTACCGCTGTGTGACTATTTGAATACAATGTCGCGGTACTTCGACAACCTTGCTAGTCTCACCCACTTTGTTAGTGGACCCACTCCACCTTAATTTTTCGAATTGTCCCACTGTTTTCCCAACAACTAAACCACCAAAAGGATCTGCCAGCACATTCAACAAACTTTGATCTTCCCAGGGCGACTACGTACTACCAGAAAAGCTGCTTTGGTTAATGAAAATAACATCACTGGAGTCCGATCCGCAATGCACATTACATGTGGAGGCAAATTATACATAGTCAGACCACGACAATATTGTTTTGGCAGTTTTTCACATGTAATGCAAGTCCCCAAAGACTTCAGATTTGTTTCCTTTCAAAACTTCGTCAGGGTGTTTTCCCGAGGGCACAACCAGAGATAACTAAATCTGACATCCCCGAGTGAAAGACCGATAACCAATGCTTACCCCTATTAGTCGTGGTTTTCCCTTTTTGGGCTATTTCTGGTTCTCTTTTCGTCACTTTTAACGGTAACGACACAAGGCAAGGACCTTTTGAACACAGGCATTGCTTTCGAGTCTGTATATTCCTTTAAGGGTTACGGGCTCAAAGGGTTTACACGAAATAGTGTTGGAAAGGTACACCCTGACCAGCTACCTTAAATGAAATGATCAGACTTTTTACCATTGTCATGAATTTTATTTGTATTATTAACAATGAAAAAGATTTCACAAAACATCATTTTGAAGAAAGAACCCAAGAAAATTACATTCACGTTTACAGTTAGTTATTTACTGGTATAATTACGAAATCTATGAATTCTTGCTAATTATAACACTTACTCACTTTGAAATATGAAAATACACAGAAAACTATGTATAATCCTTCTAACGGGGATCTCTTCATTTCACTTTTATAGAAAGTTATTCTTAATTTATCGGAATGAATTAGAATTTCATCCGGATGTAGGACATTAAAGAAAGTCTCTACCGAGATTTTTTTTGTATTTTACTACAACAGAAGTTAATGATGTCAAAAATCCTATAAATAGATTTCTACAAGCATAAATTGCTGTCTGCAAACTATTTTTACATTTTAAAAATTTACTTACATTTCTTATGGGGATAGCAAACTTACAAACCTCTATTTTGGCAAATTTTGGTCATCATTTTACAGGTTGATAAATAAATTACAAAACTTCATAAATATATAAATATTGTTTTCTGCAACCAATTTTCACAATATAATGTTTAACTCCACACCGAGCCAGCAAACTATTTAAGTATCTCTTTTTAAACTTTGGATTTCAATTGCATCGAAAGTTAATAATTTCAACAACTACAAAAATATGTTCTGCCGCCAATTTCTACACAATCAGAATTCCTTTTCATCTTACATGGATGTTGCAAACTGTTTCGAACATCCCTTGATTTAACAATGAAAAACGGTCATAAACAATTTCCAATATATCTACTACACATTTACTTATATATTATTGCTATCAGAAAATACAATTAAATCTTGCGAGTCTCTACGTGGAATTTTTTCTTGCCGTCACAAAGATCCCACAGAATTAACTTGTGTTCAGCAACAAATGCAGACGACTAACTTCCCTCAGGATCCATTGGCAGGAACTCCTCTACATAGATTTCTTGTAGATTCCTTTCTGCTTTCTGCAAGAATTAAGACTCAAGACGCAATTTCAAACAAATCCTCGGAAGAGTTTTATCTAGAACTGATTTCAGCATTAAATCAACACTTCCCAATCTTCGTTCAAGATACCTTCTAACAGAGCTTCGGGTTAAACAATTCTGTGGGCCAAACTTCGAGATAAACTGTTTTCTTTTCGTACAGGGTTCGTACCCTCTTGCACAAACTATTTTCCAGGACTTTGGGGGCACTTTTCTAGACCTGCATTTCCTACATTCTCTTAAGAAATGCACAATATATGTCCCAATGGTTGTTTAAGTTTAGGTTAACTTTACAGGTTTCCAAGACTTTCCAGGACTTGCTAGAATTTCCAGGACTTTCCTTCCAGTCCTGGAAAATGCTATGGTAAAATTCCAGTAAATTCAAGGATTCCCAGGACCCAAAAGAGCCCTGTAATAATATTCAAGAACTTCAATCTTCATTAAGAAAATCTAAAATCCAACACTCGAAAACTGATTTATGAATATTTTGGAAATACTTGTGCGCTTTCATCTCAATTTTTGAGGATTAGTCTTTCTACTTGACACTCGTCACTGAATTCCTTAAAGAAACTCCCATCTTTTAACATCATTTACCCGTGCAGTCACAGACCAGCACCTTCTGATCGCTGAGGCCACTCTGTAGAGGCAACTATTACCCTTACCTGACAATCAAGTCAACTAATATGCAAAATAAATTATTCCTGAAGGTACAAATACAAAAACACCGGATAGAATGAAATAGAAAGCCCAGAGAGCATCTGGAGGGATAGGCTGCTTCACAATCACAAGGACTATATTGCAGAAGATTCCATAAAGGTAACAGCTTAACCAATTGTTACATTGTAGTTTGGTGGTTGTCCAAGGCCAAATATTACTTTTTAATACTTGGCCTTCCACCAACTTCCCAGTTCTACCCATAGCCAGAGATCACAGAATGATTTGAGAAGACCAATGGTGCATTACACAAGTTAAATGGTGATTAAACTCAAAACCACAAATATGACCATCCTCAGATGAAACCAACTGCAATAGTCTCCCGAAAAGAATCTCACAACAGGGGTCATAGTCAACGATTCCACGGTGCCAGACCATTAACGATCGGTGCTTAAACAAATATCTGAAGACTGTTAACTGTCCATCAGCAGGATGCCCGAAATGTGTTCAATTCCACAAATGGCTTCAGATAGCAATACTAATGGACTTCATTCAAGTGTCATTGGCTTTAGTGGGGGAACACCAATTGCGAACACCGTAAATCAAATCAGATCAAATCAACTTAAACATTTGTTCTCGTGGAGAGGCGAAAACTCAAGTAACCAGCAAATAACCTCTTGGAGCAGAGTAGAGAATTAAAAAAAAAAAAAAAGGCCTACGTGATGCAGACGCCAGGAATCGAACCCGCATCAAACTGGTGGAAGATGAGTGCCTTCATCACTACACCAACCCCGCTCGCCATGGAAGTAAGAATCGAACCCGCATCAAACTGGTGGAAGATGAGTGCCTTCATCACTACACCAACCCCGCTCGCCATGGAAGTAACAACTGTGAAACTTGGATGACCATTAAATAATCCTACCCCACAACAGTGCCTTGCGAGTGCCAAGAAGAGTTAAATTTAGGGTTCTCCACTCTCAAATCGAAGTCCTGTTAAGTCCTGGTTCATGGAACACGAATTTCAGCGGTTGTTTTGATCAGTTAATTATAATTTTCACAAACAGTGATTTTTGATCACACTTTAAATGAAGTGAAAACTAACTTCATTCCCCAGTTCTCAAGGCATTGCCACTACGTTTACAAGTAATTAAACTCAATCGTTTACTTTTACGAGTCAACCAACAATAGGTAACGAAACATCTGGTGCTGTCTCCACTAAGACGTGAACAACAAGTGGATTGTCTTCTTAACGTGTTTTGAGTGTCCTCTCTTACGCTGGCGAAGTCTTTGAAGGAAGGAATTTATTTTACTTAACTGACGGATGTGAGAACAGAATAACGTTAGGATTCAGAAAGAAAAACGTATTGTCCCACTTAGCTCTAGAGATTCAGTAACTGTAACTCTTTATTGTATGGCCTCCCTAAGCATATGATAAGTAGTTTGCAGTCTGTGCAAAACACGGCTGCTCGTATCGTTACTTTAACCAAGAAATTTGATCATATCACCCCTGTATTGATTCAACTGCATTGGTTAGCTGTTCACTTTCGGATTCTTTTTAAAGTTTTATTGTTAGTTTATAAGGCGCTAAATGGTATGGCACCAGTATATATCACGGAATTACTTAGTTATCGTACATGTTCACGTACGTTACGCTCTACTGATAAAAAACTTCTGGCAGTTCCGAAGTCAAGACTTAAAACATACGGAGACAAGGCCTTTTCCGTTGCTGCACCTAAACTCTGGAACGAGCTGCCATTAGATCTTAGAAGTTTAGATACAATTAATTTATTCAAGAAACACTTAAAGACCGATCTTTTTAAGAAAGCATATAATGTTTAACTTTTTGATAATTTAGAATAGGATTTATTGTGATATTCTTATAAATAAGACTGTAAATAGGTTTTTAATTTTCATATTTTATTACTAGTGGGATCTTTTTAATTATTTTAATATTATGAATTGTAAAGCGCTTTGGTCAATTAGTGGAGTTAGCGCTATATAAATTATGTTAAATTAAATTAATGTTGGTGTTCCAGTTACTTGCAATAATGGGTTTCACGGGCTCATGCAACAAATTTCAGGATTAACAAAAGTTCTTCTCGCATCTCATGATAGAAAAGTACTTAAAACCTCAAAACAAACCATTTCATGTAACAACACAGAGGTTTGTCCTTGTACAAGCCTTATGCTACCCTTAGAATATTACTAGTAGTTCACAGTGTGAGCGAAATGGACTGCTTCAGTCTGCTGATCTGAAAAGACAAGCATACACCGTCTTCATTGTTGAAGCAGCCTTCCAATCTGATGTGAAGGGTTGTTGGTAACCTCATCATATTGCCGTGGCCTGAGGCGTATTCTTGCTATGCAAAGGGGATGTCTTGGACCAACAAACCAACACTAATTCCATAATATTTTCCACAAGGAGAGTTTCTATGCCGGTCTGATGCTGTGTGCACGACACACTCCAGGGTAAGGCCCTTTTGTTCATTAAATGAAAAGCAACGTAGGCCTACAGAGCTTGGTTCTTGATTGTGTCAACAGTGCCAACAGCCCTTACATCCCTGGTGCTCTTACTCTCCCAGCTCTCTGCAGTCATAGCTAATTTTCTGTGAAACGAGGAGCAGGCTTTGGTACACTGTCTCTAATGCCAAAGGCAGTGCATCACTGTCGCTTCCGTAATTAATACTGAGCTGCTGTAACAAGCAAACTCCAGATCAATGATCACTACAGCATTTGCTGAAGGGCAGGCGTGAATCCTAGCTTCTCTTGTTTGATGTCACTTTCTTGAGGCACAAACAATGGTAGCGCTAAACACGAATCCGAGCCTGGTGCCATCAAAGACCTCAAAATACCTTTGTGAAAGAGTCATCATTGATGTCAAGAGGAGAAAACAAGAGCCACAGCCAGAGCCAGAGCTTTTTCCTATTTAACTTTCATTCATATTCATTCATTCATACATTTTCATTCATATTAACAACACAGAACTGCTCACCAGAATCATTGCTCTGCTGTCAATATGAAAGCTTTTCAAAGACACATGAAAAGAGCTGTGGAGAGAAAGTTTGTTACTAGTGCCACTGCAGGCACACTAAGAGCCAACATTTTTCATCAAAGCTGACATCGTAGTTTCCTTTAAGATACTTTCATTCTGAATTTCTGTTCTTCACCCAAATTTGCTTGTGCCCATTCAGTTTTCTTTGTTTGTTTGGTAAAGGTGAGTCTTACAAAATATACGGGGGTTGCATGAAAGCAAATTGAAAACTCTCTGGCAAGCCAACCACTTAAGTCACAAACAATTTAATAGAAGTTGTTGCTGTTGTTCAGTCTTTTTTCCTTTCTATTGTTCCCTTGATTTTTAATGAGTTTTGCTTGCAATCTCGTCAAACGAAAGCCCAAACTTCCCTTACCTTTTACACATTTTCCACTTTACACTTTAGTAACCTGCATGGAACCATACCTTATTGAGTAAACTGGGTTTTTCTTGGTTGACGTTAAGGCTCATTTTATGGTAGGGTGCAGGAGAGCTGAACATAAATACGTAATAAGAAAATTCAAACAATTGCTATCCATTTTTTCCCATGTTTTTGATGACGCAATAAGCCGTTGGTGGAAGAATGGCAATATTTCCCCCTGCTTCCCCTTCCTTGCTTATGAGTCTGAAATTGAAGTCGTGCATAAGATACTGCAAGGTACTGAAAGGAGTTAGTATATACATCTGTCCAACTACTTTGACGACATTCGAATTGATTTCTTTCCATTCAGACGATGATCCAATGAGATGAGAGCCTCAAGTAATACTTAAGATATTTGGGGACAAACGACACCACGATAAGTACTTTAGACAACAAACTAACCTGAAACAACTCTTTTCCAAGGGAACTGGAGATGTTTTATAACATTAAAAGTGAGATAACAATTATGTGCTGCTTTCCTCAGGAGATAGAGAGGGTATGCTCTAGAATGTTAATAGTAATAATAACGAACAGAAATAACTATAACACTTTTGTTTTAAGTCTCGAGCTTCTATAGCCGAGAACAAGTGTTGCACAAATTGGGGAGACTACAGATCAAAAATTGGTTTTTGACGACAGGGGAAAAACCAGACTACCCGGAGAAAAACCTCGTGCACCAGAGCACACAACCAACAAACTCAACCCAAGTATGACGCTGAGGCCAGGAATCAAGCCTGGGAGACATCGGTGCAAGGCGAGCACTCCCGCCACTGCGCCAATCCTGATCCCCCCAAAATGGGGGCATGATCGTAAATACGGGCAAATAGGCTCGGGTGTGAATCTGTAAACGATCGTTCTCCGTTAAACCTGTTCCAGTACGGAACTCTCTGCCCAAGCCAGTGGTTAAGACCGAAACTCTAGCTACCTTCAGAGCCGCGGTTACTAAAAGAGTTAAGTAAGAGCCCCATCCATTGCAAAATTAGTTCATTTTACTAGGCAATCGCGACAGTTGAAGATGGAAGGGACAGCGTCGTGAGAGATTTTTGATCAAAATTCACTAAACGTAAGCTTTAACCCTTTTCCATCCAACGTCACACATATGTGACGATAAATACCGCTGGAAAGCTTTGGGCCACAGACTGCTCATTCAAGTCAATTGATTAGCCCCCCTCTAGGTAAATGTGTTTTTCAATGTTTTCAATGCAATTTTGATCGTTTTGAACTGGGTTTTCGCTATTTTCACTGACTAAAATCGCACACAAACTTTTGTGATTTTCGCGGGAGCTAAAAAATCAACTGTTCTAATATGGCGACAAGTTGTAGCAGCGAGGAAGGAGGAAGTTTTCGTCCGGAGGACGTTGATTTAGTGTTTGTAGACGAGGATGACATGCCTTTGAGAGCAGTAGTTTGTGGAGTGAACTATCTAGACAGAGACTCTGATGAAGAAGTTGACTCTGACTTCTACCAGACTGATTCGGAGGAAAGCCAGACGGAAGAGTCCGAAGATTTGGACAATTTTTATGGATTTTTATGGACAATTATTATACATCTGTTGGACTATTTGAGAAATTATATAACAAAGGAGTCCAAGCTTGTGGAACATGTAGGGGTGACAGGATTGGCTTGCCAAGAGATGTCACAAAAGCAAATTCAGATAAAGTTAAAAAGTTGAAACGTGGAGAGGCTATTTATAGGCAAAAAGGGACTATAACATGTGTTACATGGAAAGACAGGAAGCCAGTAACTCTTATAACAACACTGCCAGCATCAATAGACACAGTTGCTGTCGAAAGAGCTATTAGGGAGGTAAATGTGTGGCAAAGAAAGGAGTTTCAGTGTCCTGTACCCATACAGGAATACAACTCACACATGGGTGGGGTTGATTTGGCTGACCAGAGAACCACGGCATATGCCAGACTGATGAAAGGGTGGACTTGGTACCTGAAACTGTTTTACCATCTTCTAGAGGTATCAGTTCTAAATGCATATGTTTTACATTGTTGCATTCATGGCAAGGAAACCTCAATGATGCAGTTTCGACTTGACATAATCCGGGGTCTCCATGGGGGCAGAACCTACAGGCATGATTCGCCACAAGTTCCCACTGACCCATTATTTCGCAGAAATCTTAACTTGGGTCACTTTCCTGTCAAAGCAAAGAAGAGATGTGCATGCAAGGTACATATTCAGAGAGTGTTAACACCGTACATGTGTGGATTGTGTGACACCTACATGTGCCCCGCCCCTTGCTTTGAGAGATATCATACCATGGATCAGTATCTCTTTAATGATGAGGAATGTAGCCAAGGTCCTCCAAGACTAAAGCCACAAGGAGCTGGTAGGCCTTTAGGTCGAGGTAGACCCAGACAAAGAAAACAATAGCCATGAAATTGAAGCTGCTAATAACATTTGCTATTTGAGATGTGACTTTGCCTAAAACTGCCTTGCATACAAGGAATCGGTTACTTTTAAGGCATGTCGCAGCAACTGTACTGCATTTTAGTCAAGTCATGTCAGTTATTTTTTCTAAATAACATGTTAGCTTACTGCACTCTACTGATTGTCTGCTGTTGGAGTTGTTTTTGGTGTGTGAACTCAATTTATAGCAAAGTGCTAAATTTTAATCACTTTTCAAAGCAAATTATGCTAATTTATAGGTCATGTGACCAGTTAACTCCAACATTCTCATCTTCCAGAGTTTTAGAAAGACATATGCTCAACATTTAATTTGATATATAGCAATTGTAATTTGGTAAAATATAATCAAAGTTACAACCAAATGAAGATTGTATGCTGTTTTTTAATCAAATTAATTACTACCCCCTTGGATGGAAAAGGGTTTAAACATTTCGTTAGTATTCGACTAGTTTCTAAGTAATTTCGAGAAATAAAGTAAACCCAGAACAAAAGAATGAGCTTGAAATTACGTTACACGCGATTTTTTGCGGGTTACAAGGGGAAACTCAAAAACGTCGCGCCGACGTTTTCAAGTTTAAGCCATTTCTCTCTCGCCTATCTGCTGCTCAAAGGGTCTATAAACATTTCCTTTGCATTACAACCGCCTCTTAAAGGAATTTTGGGCATTATATTGCCACTGCTATCAACCAAGAAGTGTCCTCTGGATTAAACAAAAAACAACAAAACTGTAGATTGCGGGATACTAACCCATTCAGTTAAATTTAATAAATTAGCTTAGCAAGATAATCTTGACACCAGCTCAATAGAATTCATAGCAAAAAGTGATACAAAACTGTCAGCAAATTTAACAACCTGGCATAATTCAATAGTCCTGGGCAAGAAAACTCATTGGCATCCCAACCGCCAGCGTACTTTGACTGCTGACCCTTTCATAAAGTTCAACAAAATGTGAACTGAAGGAGATTTTTGACTCCACAGCAAATTCCTCACAGCCATCAGCAACAACAAAAGCTCCATAGCAAAGGACAACAGATCTGGCTCAGCATCAGCGCTTGCCACAGAAAACTAACATCAGTGCTCTGCAACAGTTTCAGCAATGGACAACTAAGTTAACACTCCACATGTCAATTAAAGTTTAGCACAGATGCAAGATTGGTATTTACACATCCAGTGGAATTATCTGTTGTCAATACAAAATCCTGAACCTCATTCCCTTTCTACTATGCACACGAAAATTACGGTTGTCTTTACAAGTACTTTTGATGTGAATCCTGGATATTTTGAAAGAAAAGACACTTCTTGTTTAGTGTGTCACAGGTTACAAGTCAAAATAACTTGAGAGAGTTACAGCTACTTAGAAGGAAAGGATGTGTTACTTGAAAGTTTTACCTAGCACAGAAACTATTAATAAGATTCTTCATTCCTGTGGAATTTTCTCCACCAGCAGTGTTGTAATTGTTGATTGAACAACAATCAACAATTACAAACAATTACTGAACCTCATTCCCTTTCTACTATGCGAATGAAAATGTGCATAGTTGTCTTTACAATTACTTTTGATGTGAATCCTGGAAATTTTGAAAGAAAAGACACTTCTTGTTTAGTGCGTCACAGGTTACAAGTCAAAATAACTTGAGAGAATTACAGCAACTTAGAAGGAAAGGATGTGTTACTTGAAAGTTTAAAACACAGAAACTATTAATAAGATTCTTCATTCCTGTGGAATTTTCTCCACCAGCAGTGTTGTAATTGTTGAACTTTAACAAGCTCTCATGTCCTAGATATACCTTAAAGACGTTTTTCGCTCAGGTGGAATTACCAGTTGTCAATGCAAATATCCCTAACCTCATTCCCTTTCTACCATGCAAATGAAGATCGCGGTTGTCTTTATGATTTTTTGGTTAATCCTGAACATTCTGGGAAAAAAAATTACAAAAACAAACCACTTTTTGTTTAGTGCATCACAGGTTACAAGTCAAAATGGCTTGAGAGAAAGGTACAATAACTGAGAAGAGAATGATGGTTACTTGAAAGTTTTTTGTAATACAGAAGCTATTCAAACGATTCCTCGTTTTTCTTGACTTGCACCCACCTACAGTATGTAACTGATGAACTTTCACACGCCGTTATGTCCGTCATATGTCCCTAACAGACGGAAACCTTTTCATTTTCCCCCTTAGAAGGTATGCAATCTTTAGGAGACTGCAGATCAAAATGTACCCTTGTAACTCTTGCCATCACATTCATTTATGGTTACATCCGAAGATTGCACTCTTGAGGCCATAACATTTTTTTCGATTGGTACCTTAAAACACTCATCCACCACCTCAACGAAATGCAGTTTGATTACAACATGGTGCACATTCAGGTGTTTAAGATTTTGTATAATTTTTTCCATGGAAATATTTCCAGTGGCAATTTATTCCTTTGCCTCCTTTGCATTATATTTTGCAGACATCATTGCAGCAATCTTTCCCACGAGATAGTTTTACCCAAGAAGTCCCAGAACATGATACATAACCTCCTTGATGAGGTCTTGCAATTGTATTGTTTAACACAACATGATTCCACATCAGGTAACTATTTCTATCCTCAACTCTGTTGTCAAATCACCAGAGTCTCATTAACACTTGTCCTTGGACAAGAACAACAAAAGAAAAGCTGCAATGGCAGCTTCAACACACATTCAAGTACAACAGCTATTCCCTTGTGGGTTGCTGAGACCTGGCGAACAAAATCCTTCTCAGCAGCTGATCTGAGTGTGACCAGTAAAGGCCAACCACACCATGCAGGTTGCCCAACACAACCTGTGCACCGTGGATGAGACTTTTACGCCAAACAAACAAAGAGACCACGACAAGACAACACGGCCACTAAATATGGTCATGGAGCTACTACAGCTGCCTTCTACACAGCAAACACAGCTACATAATCACTGTGGCGTGCTATTAAGCCACTACTAAGCCAACAGGCCAAAGTACTTTGTCACCAAACACATCTACAGACCCGACCTGGGAACACAAACCACGTCTATTACACCAAGAAAATAAACCACACATTACTGAAAGGGTACGTAATCCACAGATGATGGAGCTAACCCAGCATACCAAGGTGCTGACTAGCCGACCAAAGCAGGGAATCCACTGGACTTTGGTAGTTGGCCAGATATATGACTTTCAGCCCACACAGAAGGACTCTAAACAACCACACCAGAGACCGGACAAATGCAACATTAAAGTTACAAAAGTAACCCAGTCACGCGTTTACGTTGCTTCACTTTGGTAAGGCTTTGGAGAGAGCCAATCTGCGAGACAAGCAAGTTGACAAATATCAAGGTTACGAAGGTACTAAGCTAAAATTTGAAACCTTTTATCATCTCTTATCCTTAAATAGAAAACAGTGATCTCTTTTGCTTTCCCATTTGAAATAATATTATGTCAATGGGTTCACGCCACTAACACACGGTGTGACCATTTGTGCAAAGGAAAGCAATCTCTACTCTACGCTAACAAAAATACAAACATAACTATACTTCAACTTTAATTCTGTAATGCTCCAAGAACAACTTGTTGTTTAGTATTATGATAAAACTTGAACGTAAGTAACTTTCCATATTTGTTTCCCTTGATGAACAACAAAATGTGGGCCGACAGCTTCCTGCAAATTCAAGCCCCAACTCCCCCCCCTCCAAAAAATGGTAGTTTTACCATAACAGGTGTTCAGCAATAAAATGTATAACTTGTTTGACAAGAATTTAATTGACCCAATCAGTGATAAGGACACACTCGTCAGTTTGCTTTCCAGTATGGTCACGTAAATAAACGTTTCGTAATCATGTACGTTGTCTCTCTATACATCAACAAACCAAAGTAACAGTTACATAATGGAATTTACAAAAGGTATGCACCTGTGATAACAACTATAATTTTTATATGAAAGAAGTCCAAGCTGAGTGAAAGAACAGGGCACGAGCACCTCAATTTAAGCAGCCAAAAGAACATAGCTGGAAAACTCAACAATCACCAAAGGATAATCCACGGAAGTCACTTGGCCATCTGTATGACATGGCCTTGTGTTTGGCCATTTGCTGGTAATGGCCTCTACTGTTCAGGTAGGTGAACATGCAGCAAAAAAACAAAGTCCATGCCTCAAGATGACAATGTGAAACACCACAAAGTTCTCACAAGCGACCACATTTGACATCTTTTCAGTAAGCTCATCTGCTACTCCGCATTACAGTGAGTCAAGGCGATGGTGGTGGAGACAGTTTGTGAGCTTGTTACCCAAGAATTTAACTTTGACTGCAACAAGATTCATGTTCGAGAATGAAGTTCTCAATCCAAAACCCCATGATTCACTTTACACTGCAATGTCAAATAGCTTTCCTTGTCCGCTGTCAAAGCAATTAATGAATGGGAGCATTCTTTCATTAGGCAGTCTTAGGTACTTTTGTACGCCCTCTGCCTGACATTGCCCTGGAATCAGAAAATAATTTATAGGGTCATTCACCCCACCAAGAATAAGGGATGAAAAAGCAATATTGGTATTCAATGCATGACCAATGAGTATGGTGACCAAAGAGCCTTTTACGTGGTATGTTTACTTATGAAGCAACAAGCTTCGTAGCATTTGGATAAACCCTGAGTCTCCTTCATTACTAATAATCACCTTTGGCTTTTTGCCAGTGCCAAAACTGTGACAAAACCCACTGTCTGATACACGTTCACCATTCCACATTGACAAGGTAGTCAATAAGTGAACCTCTCAATATCTTTCAAAGTAAGTCGTGCCCAGGTCACATTAATGGTGAATTATTGGTTAGTCATACCTGTTGAAAGACATCGGTCGAGCCCTGCCACCCTGTCCATGATGGCTCATTATTCTCAAATTCCGAGTTTGCTTTTGACCTTGCCATGGCGCCACACCTCCTTCAGAAACGACACAAACTTTGCGACTGGCTCCCTCCTGACTGTCTGAGGCCCCTAAATTAGTCATACCTGGTTGGAGATACGGATGCAATATTGTGGCCTTCTGTGACAAAGTGGTTAATGGAAAACCAGCCTGCTTGGAGCGTCCAGAAGCAGCATTTGCACAAAACCATCTTTTCAGACTTAGGGCATCTACTGTCACCTCCTGCAGAAAGCAAAATCAGTGATCATAAAATATTTAGAATAGTACGCACTCTCATTGGTCAATAGAAGTGTTCAGATGAGAGTATGTAAACAGTTGTGACATCACATAAATTTTGATTGGTTATGTTTCGTCAGACACGTTTTGATTGGCTGGTCGGAAATATGAAATATGACAGTAATGCAAACCCTTGACTACACCTCGGGGGGTTTGCATAACTGTCTTGAATTCTCCCAACCCCCCTCCTGTTTAGATGAGGCTATGTAAACACGGAAAAAGTCCTCTATTGCTTAATTGTAGAGACACTTCATGATCATCAACCACTAGACATGTACCCAGCGGTACATAGAGCTTGTCACCAAGCTCTACACATTGTAGTTAAGAGAAAAACAAAACTTCACCACCTTGTAGCACTACGTTGCTATCCTTTTGCTCTTGTTAAAAATGTCCTTTCCGTATTGTTCCAATTATTAATGCAATAAAAGAAACCAATGCATTCCGCAATGCAATCAAAGTGATGTGTGAAACATCACACAAACATTGCGCACAGGATTGGTTCACATGGATGCTAAATGATAAAAGATCGAAACCTTTCAGAGATGTGAAAAGCATGGAAGCAGCGTAAAACGACAAATGGAAATCCGCCCTGGGGCTCATCATTACCACTAACATGAAATCACCATTAAAACACTGAGGCAAATAACTGGCATGGCATGGAAAATTTACATCAAACATCGAGAAACAAAGAAAGGGATAAAACATCCTTTCCTTGACACTATCAAGACTAAAGAAAAGAACATTATTCCTGCTAAAGCCTTTACCTCATCACTTTGTGGCTGACATGAAAGAGGAGGGTTGAAGTCATCGGTCAGCACGGTGTAAAGCATTTCCCGCACACAGCGAATGATTTCATATTTGTTATTTGAATTTGGGAGTTCATCAGACCCAATAACAACTGTAAGAGGTTTGTGATAGTTGTCATCTAATACACCATCACCAGACTTCTTAGCAAGTTCCTCAATATAATGATACAAATGCTGCAAGTGCTTTTCAAGGAACAACTGGCTTTCAAGTGGTGAAAAGCTGGTTCCAATAACCACAGTCCATGGATTATCTTGATTGAAGGAGATAGGGTACACACCCGATATGCAGCCACTCATGAAGTGTTGTTTGGCTTGTGCAATACGGCCCGCCTCTCCAAAGCCCTTCACAAAGGCTCGAACAGTTTCTGCATCCCTGGAAAGAAGGTT
>BLFK01000990.1:2442770-2457770 GCA_014634185.1 Astreopora myriophthalma | reverse complement strand
AATGCAGCTGGTGCCAAGTGCGGGAAAACCAGAGTGACGAGACTTGGAATTGGTTTGAGTTTTGCCATCCGATTCGTTGAAAAGGTCCTGCAAGTTCTTTGATCCAGTCATAAAGCAATCCAAAGCAAAAGCAATCGTGTGATTACTTTTGACACTCAACTGAAAACACTATCCATCTGGCCTTGGTTGTTCAAGAGGTGCATGAAGCTATCCAGGGGATAAGCACTAGCAAAACCAATTGATTTATCCAGTGGATTGCCCTATCCATCCTTCGAACAACTGGGGCCTGTATGTGTTTATCTGTATGTCAAAATGTGCATGTACCTGCTTGAAAAATTGATACACTCCTTTAAAATTCTCCTCTTTGTCAAGATGCTTCACACCTGACTGCAAAACACTATCAACAGGCTAAAGGAACAGAAATAAGACCAGAATGCATTAGATAAGCCTTAGATTGTAAAACATACAGTAATTGCCTTAAAGCCTGGACAATAATCTGTGCCTATCCACAAAGAAAAATGCTGCAGTCAGACGATAAGACTGAACTAAAACAGACTAGGACAGTTTTTTTTTCCATCCATCTGTTTTCATCCCATAGCCTTCAATTTTTGCATGAGATCTGCAACGACTATCTGAGTTAAGATATACACCCTTTCTTATTCCAAGTTTGACCACGACTTGACGGAATAACCAAAATGTCAAAGGAAGTCACTTACAATGGTTACCCATGTACATGTACAGTCCTTTAATTATTAAGCTACACTGTAGTCTCCTCAATACACAATTTACCAGTTGTTTTTTTTCACATTCCATGCACAGCAAAGAGTACAAACATCGTGCAGGCCATCAATCACCAAGCAACATAAACAACAGAACACTTTATCAGGGCTCTACTTAAACTAGTTCTGCTAAACTGGATGCTCCTGTATAAATATTGATGATTCAAACAAAGTAAAACCGGCAATTTTCTCGTTGCTAACAAAAGGAATCAAAATTCTGGCTTAAGGAAGGCCACAAACTTTGTGCAAGTCCAATTTGAGAGGGAAATTCAAATGATGTGACCTTTCTCATCAATGGTCTGATTGCAGTAAATAACTGACGAAATATGACCAAGGGAAAGTCCAAGGGAAATGCCTTTATGTTCCAGATACAGGCAGTGGTTAGTTTGAAATAAGCATGTTCGAGGTAACAGGGTTGCACTGTAACCACTTACTTTAATCTGGTGTTCCAGCATGAAGTAAACCACACGCAACATATCAGCGCCTAACCCACCATTGTCCAGGGCAACTGAAAGGGCATTAAGACCACCTTCCAGAGTCTGGGGTTGCTCAACACCTTGTGGTCCCTCACTAACTGCAACAAATAGCTCAAAGGCTGCTGTGCAGTTTTTCTGGCTTTGAAGAGCCATGTAATCATTGATGGCCTACATAGAAAATAATATCTGTGAAGAGAGGTTATTTACTGCAGGGTTCTCCCAAAATTTCATAGTAGAACTAGGAGAAAATATTGAAGTAGGCGGCAAGTTTCCATTTATTATATCAAGGTGCAGTGCACCCTACATGCGGCGATGATGCAGCCACCCTCTAACTGGACCTCCCCTGGCAAAAGTTTGAATTTGGAGGCTCTTGAAAATGCATTTCTGTGTATTTTGAGCAACTGTGCATTTTGCTCATCCTCTTTTTCTTACAGTTGCCTTGTATTCGATTATCTATACCGTAACCGTGTACTTATTATACAGACATGAGAAAACATCTTTGGTTAAAAGATTTCAGAGTATTCATTTATTCTGAAGGAACCTGGAAAGAAATGCACTTGTTGCCACATGACACACACTGCACTCTACAAAAAAAACTTTCTATTATGAGGTGACTGCAGGGGCATAGCTACCACATTATATGCACATACACACATACAGCTAAAATCTATATTTTTGTTGTTGTTTAAATTCCCCTAAAGCACTTTTATCATTAAATCAGGCCGAATGATAAATTTTCTGCATTATGTCGATGGTGTCTTTGTGTTAGAATCGCATAATTGAATAAAATCTTGCATTCTGATTGATTAATGAAGCAAGGTATTTTGTATTCAATTGCAAGTTGAAAACGAGGCTAAGTGATATTGTTTCGCATCTACATAACAACTGTCGTCAAATTGTAACACCACAACTGCAACAAGTTTTTTTTTAATTTTATGCAAGTATGCGACTCAAGGAAAATTCATTACCCGACTCATGAATTCTGCGTTAAATGGCACTTGAAAACCGATATCGCACTCATCGCTTCGCGATTCGTGCGATATCAGTTTTCGCGTGCAATTTAACACGGACTTCCCTCGTCAGGTAATGAATTTTCCTATAGTATTTCCTTCAGGATGTTGATATTGATGGTGTTATAACATTATAGTTATAGTTAGCCCCTATGAAGGGAAGACGTCTTGCCCTTTGCTTGTAAATAAACAACTAACTACTGCATTTTCCTTCCTATTTATTCATTCAAAATGTCCCGTGGAAAAAGCATTAAATGGCATTTTCGAGACCTTAAATTTCAAAATTTTCCAGGGGAGGAGGCCCAAGACCCCCTAGTTCGGAGTGCTTTGCGCATTCAAAATTTTCTTCTTGCGCGTACACCTTCAAAATCTCACGCCATGCCCCTGGACTGTACAAGGTGGTGATCTTAATCCTGGAATTAAATCTTACCAAACAGAGACAACAAAGTCCATAAAAATGTACTTGAATGCTTCAATTCATAACAATCTTTTTACCAAGTTCATACCTCAGGCAACAAAGGAATTCCATTCTGTTGCATCAAAGAATAAATTCTCTGGGCAAAGGACGCATTGTCACTTTGTCCTTGACAACAGTTTCTGAGAAACCCATTCCACACCTATTGTAGTTCAAAAACAAACTTCAATACATATCCACGGTACTGCAGTGAAATGCAATTTAATGAAGTTAACAACAAGGAGTGCCTGCAGTCATTGGTGCAAGCATAATGATTCCTTGCACTCATTGTTTGAGGGGCAGATGTTTTGCATTGTAGTGGCAAGAGAGAGCTCTTTTTCTGAAGCCTTAAGTGTTCACCCACTCCCTCCTATTTCCACTGTTTATCAGTGTGATGGGTGCCTGTCTTCCATGCTGCATGGGGGCTCATGGCTGGGTTGCAGTCAAGCTGCAGGCACCCTTTGATCAGAGGTTGCATTCCAGTTTGCGTTAGTGGGTATCACAAATGCTCACCTTGCTGCAGAAAACAAATTATTATTATACTCACATCAGCTTCCAATTCAGTCAATTTTTCAGCTGAACTCATAGCAAGTGCTGTGATGACCATATCGGTCCAGTCTGCCCTCTGCAAGGCATTTAACAATGCAGCCTTCAAGATCTCAAGGGGTACTTTGTCTGGGATTGATGGTAAGATTGGTATGATTTTCTCCCAGTGGTTTGTTTCGAACAAGAAGCTATAAAAATGAACAAATAGCATAGGCATGAAACATGTGTTCTTTGCTTTGCTGGTGACCCCAGAGTGGCATCTATAAAGCAACCACCAAAATACACATAGTAACTTGTTCAGCAATTGCATGAACAAAACATCATTTTGTAATAACTTGAAGATTGTTAAATGTAACAACATTAATTACGCATCAACACACACAGTAGACACAATTTGAGAGGAAACACTGGCCTGCCACAAACTTACAAGAGCACTGTTGAAATTGCATCAGGTGTTAGTTGAACATTCTTCTCCAGGGCTTCCTAGAATTAGATAGAGTTACTAATCAAGTTATACAATGACACAATTTACACTTTCAATAAAACCATCACTTAATAAAGATAAAACTGTTTCCACAAAACAAAAAAACAAAAAAACAAAAAAAAAGAGCCCAAGAGAAAAGAAGAGCTAACTTTACCTGAAATAGCAAGACAGTCCTCTCAACAAACATTTCTCCACTGCTACATCCAAGGAGTATCAGATCACTACAAATCCTGTTTCAATAAATGAACAGAGTTCAAAGCAGTGACCTTAATGGCTTAAAATTATCAGTAGAAAGCACTCAAGACTTACTTTGACCTGAACACTCCAGCCTGCTTGATTTCATCCAAAAGATTGAATGCCCTGCAAAAAGTAAGGTATTTGTTTTAAAAGTGTACAGTGCAGTCTCTCTGTTGAAGCAATATATTTTCAAACAAAAAATTACTCTTATCATCATCGGCCCCCTACTTCAAGTGTTTTTTCTTTCTTGCCATAGCTTATGCCATAAGTACATATTCTCACGTACAACAGAGCGAGACCTACATGTACACGTACATCCAGCTTTTGAACAGGTTGGAATTGACCACAAATTAAAGTTGACCAAGGCAGACATCCGCTTTGGTTATTACAGCTTTACATACAATTGCATACTGTATCAAATTAATATTGAAGTGATTAATACCAGTCAGGATCTTTTTCCGATGCTTGGATCAAATCCAGGAACACTTCGTACGTAGGTGAATGACTGTTCTTTTTCATTACATCAAGCATTTCATAGGCTCTGTCAGTGATCAACAGTATCATTAGGTATTATATAAATATTAGTCTTTACTAAAGTGCAAACAGGAGTGGGTAGAACACAACATGACAAAAGAAATTTCATGGAAACACAGAAATGGGCCTTGAAATAGTTGAAGTTCTACTAATCAGTGTCCCCTGAAACTGGTAACCAGTTTGGTGGTTGTAACGTAATAAATTACGTCAGCATCTCTTTTAGCGTTTTCTGCAGGATTTATTACATCACAGCTTTATTACAATATGATCACTCTGGCAGAGCACAAAATGGAGCTAAGTTAAAGGGCAGCTGAAAGTTACCTGCCTTTATGCAGGGGTGTGGGGGCAGCTTTTAAATCCCAACCATGGTCCAGGGGATGAATTCCTGCAAACTACTGGATTTTAAGCTTTTCAAAGGTCTTTTGAACACCTCCAGACTAACCTCTGAAAAGCAGTTCTTTGATGTTTGTTGCCATTTAATTATACAATGTATACCAAATTAGGAACAACATATACATGTACAAGTGAATGACAATATGATACAGAAGCGATTTTTTCAAAATCAGGTGTTTTTAAAGTGAAAACATCCAATGGGCATTTTCCCAAGGTTAAAGGAAAGGAAGTAGTTAAAGGAAAGTTCAGAACAAGTTCATTTCTCGTCTACATGTAAATGATGGATTTTGATGGATAGCACCCAGTGGACATAATTATCGGTACAATTTTCATCCTGATACCTGGTAACAATGATGTGAACTGATGGTAAAAATAACCAGTTACAGGCCCTTGACAAGAACCCTGCAGAGCGCCAAATTTGAATTTTGCTGGCCCAAAAAATCAAGTACCTTTCTGAAAACTTCATATGCACTTTAATGGGCGAGAGGAAGGATGAATGAATGAAAGGACATTTTGGAGGAGGGGGCATGTTCAGGGAAAGGAGAGTTCACTAGACAGCTGAATGGCTGGATGGGCAAAATTATTTTTATGCAAAAACAAATTGAAACTGAGAGTTCTCACTCACATCAGGTGCTTGAAAAGTTTTATGATGAGATTATATATCATTATAGTTTACTGGGAGAATTGTCTGTTGTATAGCGGGTGATCGCTTAGCGCATGCGTATTTGAGTCATTGTTGCAGAGGTTTGCCCTAGTGGTGGGAGGTGTGACCCATGGGAGGTTGCCGTGGTTACTCCCCTTCATTTGCATTGTGCCCACAATCATTACCTGCATTGCTCTAAAATGACACCTAACCCCTACTGAACATTGCTCATTGAAAAGTTAAATCATTCTGTTGGCACAAATCATCACAATGAAAATAAGACACCTTATATACTGTCCCGAGTGACACAATGCCTTGATCAAGGTCTCATAATTGTGCCTATTGTGGTGTTTGACCATTCCACCAATCATATCAAATGCTTTGCATGCAACCTGCAAATGAACATAAAATGCAATATAAGATTACGTCACAAGCACACACCCCAGCAGAAACAATGGGGATTGTTATCGCTGCAAACTTCAAAACTTAAGTCCCTTCACCCTACACAACAACAAAAAAGCAACAACAATTAACTGATTGTCCATCTCACCTGGGCAGCAACATCAGGTTCTTCCTTATGCTTACTGCATAAATACAGAACATGCTGAAGAATGCTTAACTCTGGGGGATGATTCATTCTGCGAAGTCTCTCAATCATTTGCCAGGCAACACCTTAAAAACAAATTGAGTGAGTACAATGATATCTGAGTCATTATATCAATGCACTTACTCCAAACCCTGGTTACATTTTGTACTCTATTAGTCTCTGCTCTCTACCAGTGTCAAAAACCAACACAGTGACCACCTGTCGGTCAGTGGCACATTACTTAAGAATAATTAAGGGCACCATGAGGTGTAAAATCTTACTTAATTTGTGATCCTTTAACAGTGCATTGACTACATCATATGAAACTCCAGTGACATCCTCTGAAAGAAGAGAAAGAATACATGATACTTAAGCCTTGGCTTTCCATGCGAGGAGAAACACCAAATCAGCAGGTTGAAGTTTAATGCATGCTCTCAACTTCAAATTTTAATCCACATCCATTTTCAAGGATGGAGGAAAACAAAAGAGGCTGCAATAGAGCATGATAAAGACCACAAAACAAACTTTGACTGACCACGAAAAGGTAGGCCAACGATACAAAAACTTTACAAATGATTTATATTTACAGTAAGATGTTTCACAGCACACAATATGAAAAAGTTCTTAGAGGATACCTTTCTTCTGCTGCTGCTGAATCAGAGCTGGCTGTTCTGCTGACTGGCCTGTCGTTAAATGCTCTTGGCTACAAAATATGAACATGTCACAGTCAACATATCCTGCCATCTCGTTTACTTTGTTTATCACCAACAGATCTACCATACGAGTTGCTGAACAGCTATTGTGTAAAATGGGAGCTAAGGACTATTGTTCAAACAATGCTAACACTATGGACCTGGAGAGCCCATTTTTAGGATACTGTAGTCTTAAAAAAGAGCTACTGTAGTTCCTTAAAGTGCACCTAAAGCCAAAAATGTTTCATTTTTCTTTGTTAAGATAATTCTATATCAAACATATTTTAACCATTTTTACCTTGAAATTTTGCCTTTTATGTGTTGCACTAGCTATGTAAAGTTAGCAAACATATTTGAACATATTTGTGTTTAGGTGCACTTTAAGCAAAAGCTGGGGTTAGAGGTGGGGAGGGATGGAGTATCCCCCAAATGTTCTCCAAATGTTTTTTCTTTTCCTTAGTTATTTCCCTCATACCACTTAGGATAGGTAACTGCATAATTTAATCATTTTTTTGTTACACAAAATTTGGCTGCAACTTTGCAAAATGGCCAAACGCACCAAAAAAATTAAAGTCACTTATTTTGCCCTGAGCTCTCCCTTTATTTATCATTTTATCTATCCAATTTCAAAACAGACCTCTGTTCTGGTTGTTGCAATCTTTGATGCTGCCAAAAAAAATTAAAGAAACAAGAAATTAGATGAAAGGTTGTTTGTTATGGAATTACGACAAGAAACAAAATGCTTCGTGGTTTACAGCTGTACCTCCTCAAGTTCAGGCTTTGGCAAATGCCAGCACTGGCAACGGCTATCAAGACATTTCCCAGTTTGTAACTGCTGAGGACATAAAGGTTTGGGGTATGTTTTCTGTGTTCTTGCATGGTTAGGCCGAGGCACTTCTTCATGGTTTGTTCCAACTGCTATCTTGCCTCCATGTGCCTCGTCTTCATTTCGAAAGGGACTTTTTCGTTTTCTTGGTGATCTCTTTACGTCAGAGTCAAGGATGGAAGAAGGAGAGTGGTGGATAAGTTGGCTGTCTGTATCATTTTGAGAACCTGTCCTTTCTAAATTCCTGAGTCTGCCCCTTGCCAACAAGACATTTTCATCTGATTTAGCAGTTTCATGTGGTGGCACAGCTCCTTCAGAATTCCCTTGGAGGACCTGATTCACTGTTCCTTGTTCAATTGTGTCAGGATCACTGAATGTCTTCTGCAACCACTTTGGTCTGGTATGGATCATTTGCACATTCTGCTGGGAACGTACCGCCGCTGGGGCTTTAGTTTTTGAGAAAGCCCCAGGCGGTCCTGCGTTCTTGCTGCCTTGCAAGTTGCTCTGCTGTCTCTTAAACGGTTGCTTCCCCCAAGCCTCTTGTGGTACATGGGGAACAGATGGCTGCCTCAAGCTTTCTTCAAACCTGGCCACTGTTTCACCAGGAACTGGGGGCGGATTAGTTAACATTTCCACAGTATCCTGAATATTTTTTTTGATTGCTATGTTTAACATCGTAGCTGCTGATGCTGCTTGTAAATTGTTCATGAAGTCTACTGGCACGCTCGACGTGCTGGGAAGGGGCAAGAGACCATCACCACTACCAAAAGGGACCAGCAATCTCCCATATTTTGAAGCAACCTTAAGTCCACTTCCTTTCCTTTTGTCATTCCTTGAAACAGGTGCACCTCTTCTGGAGACGCCACGTCCAAATTGCAGTCTGCCATTTTTCCACCCAGCAGCCCGTCTGTCTACTCCAGGTCTGCCCCTTTTATCCTGATTTCTCTTTGATGTCCTGTAAAAATGATTTCTTTGATTTCCTTCTCTGTTATCTGACCTTCTCTGAACACGGTCTTCAACTATCCCAGTTTCTTTGCTTCCAACCTCTGTTTCTTGTCTTTCAGTTTCTGGTTCATCAGCAGCTGTTTTCACTGGACTACTCGGGCTTTCTTGGACATGCTTCTGCTTGTCACCCAATTTAGCTCTGAACTCTCTGGGCTCACTCCCTGATCGCCTTCCTAGTGATCTAAAAGATACAGGAGAGAGAGCTCAACTATGGAAGTTGATTTACTGACCAATATAATAACGTACATTACTTGGATCAGGGTTGAATTAGAGCACAAGCCACTCTTGTGTTTGTCGTTGTCACTGTTATTTCTGTTTGAAATTTCTGTCTCTTAGTCAAATTACAGCCAAATTCTGAGCAATTAACCCTTTAACTCCCAATAGTGCCATTTATAGATTTTACTTTGTCTAAAGCTAGAATATTTCACTTGTCAATGGGGGACCACTCAGGGATTAAATAGTTAACAGTCCTTAGCTTCTGTAATTGACAAAAAAAAAGAAGGCATTAGCATCAGCGTGAAAACATGGTGAGGCACTGTTTGTCAATGACCAATATACATGTATGTTATTCCCCAGGCTGGAGATCTGTATAGTGAAAAACTATACCCAAGGTCTCAAGTGCAGCTGTACGGTCTTTGAGACGATACTCAAGACCAAGGGCACAGTTCCTTCCCATACAGACCGACCAATGGAAGTGAAAGAATGTCAACATGAAAACAAGGTGCAGGTCAGCCTATTTCTATTTAAAATGATCAAACCATCTCCTTCTTGTCAAAAAATATCCATGGTACAAAAAAGGTTTCTTTTTAAGGTACAAAGTCTACCTACAGAGTGAGAATACTTTTTAAAGTGCTTTTTTGTTTTTGATGAAGAAGGGAGTCAAGAAAACATTGATATTGGCCACTGGATGGTATGGCAAAGTTTTCGGTCAAATTAACACAATGACTTTTGCAAAATAAGTGCAGCTAACTGTGGTGACAGGACTGAATGGAACCATCACAGGCAATGTCAGTAGTGTTTATAATATATGCTCTATTGTAATTTCTGATTGCCTTGGCTATCTTGGCATTCAAACTTCAGATCTAGTGGTCATTAAGGGCAAAGTAAATGGAAAGTAACGTTCTCATGAAGAATTTTGAACATGGCTTGCTCACTTTTTTTCTGAGGAAGTTTTGTAAATTTGTCTGTGGTAATGCACAGAGAACCATACATGTATTAAGCATGAATAAAGCTTGATTTCCACAGAGAACCATTGAGTACTAAAGATTGACCTTTTCACACTAACCTCTTCGTCAAACAGGGTTCGTACTCTTAAGAGGTTTTCAAATTCCATGACTTTCCAAGACCTTTTTTTACGACTGTTTCCAGTTTTCCATGACCTTAAGTTTAGCTGTCACTTTCAACAATCGTCAAAATTGGTCCTTGTTTTCAAGTATATTCTGACATAACTTGCCTGTATTTTATTTTGTCCTTGCCTCGACATCTGTAATAATTTACCTACCACACACGACCTATAACTTTCCACGACTTTCCATGACCGACAATTAAATTGTTAATTCCATGACTTTTCAGGCCTTGAAACGGAAATGCTTAAATTCCATGACTTTCCAGGTTTTCCATGACCCGTATATACCAACCCTGTCAACTGTTCCAGTGTATTGATGGCAGGATACCAAATATTCGTTTTACCAATGTGTGGTGATTACTTGTCCATTGTTTCACAGTACAATAAATGACAAAGCTAACTCAGGAGAATGCATAACAAAGGCGAACCAAATAATTGAATGTGTGTATGCAAAAACGTTGATGCCTTTTGTATATGGGACGCTTATTTTGGCACTGCACAGTAAGTCTTTTCTGAACAAAGTTCCTCAACTGCTATGCACTTTACCTTCTGGTGACCAAGTTGATGTACTGACTTTTATTAATGTATTCAACAAGCAGCAAGAAGCAATCCCCTGTAGGCACAATATTATTTATGACACAGGACAAGACCATCCAAAAACCGCTGCAATAATTATCTTTAGCAAGTGCACTGACCTTGGATGCTGTCTTTCATTGTTTCCTGTAGACTCATCTTCTTCGTCAAACAGCGAGTCGTCAGGGTGAAGAGAAATTTCATCATCTTCAGGTTCACTAAATGTAGTATCTGTATAGCCAGACATTCCATCAAAGTGGAGACTCTCAAAGTCGTTACTATCCTGGCCACTGTGAGATCTGTGCATCTCTTCATCATCCCCCAGCAAAAAATCTTCATCCAGACCATCCGTGACATCACTACTATCCTCATCTTCATCCAAATAATCAAAGTCTTGTTCTGGCAAGTGGCTGTCCATATCCATGGACACTTCACGTAGTTCTGGTGGACTGTAAATCAAAACCCGCCAAATATCATGTTCATAATCAATCAAAACCCACCAAATGTTCATGTTAATTGTTATTTCGCTACGCAAAGGAGACTGGAGATGATTACACAATCAGGAAAGTGAAAAGAACTCCCGCCATTTTTATGCTCGGTTGCCAATACAGTACATGGTCAAAAGAGCTAGTTTTTCGTAGGAATAGGTCATCAAAGTTTTGGGTCAGTTTCTAAAAACCACGACTTGTGAAATGAAGCACTATAATTTGCAACTGTACAGGGAACAAAGACGAAATTTTCATTGACCGTCATCTGCTGCATTCAAGATGTCGTTTATTAAATCGAACAGACAAGTTTTGTACTGAGAGCGTATTCTAGTCTCGCATGCATGTCGCCGACAGAGGCGGGAAAAGTTTTCTCATGTCGTGTGGTATTTATAGAGTTTATTATTACGGTATATTTTTGTCCTGAAATTTACTACAGGGAAAAAGATTTCTTACTATCTTTCTAGGTTTTCTGTCGGTCATCATCAGACATGTCAAAAGTTACAAATTTTTTTACGCCGGGAACGAGCAGTGATGCTCGGAAGCGCTCAAAAGTCAGTTCAAACAGCAACAACGACAACAACGTTGGTATAATAACTGGTAGTTGAAAAGATAGAGCCATATGACAATCTTTGAGTGAAAGTTAGAGCTCTTAATTTCACTTTTCTTGTTTGATATTAATTCAAAGAACAAAACAACATTTTGGGACCATTTTAAGGCATGCATTGTTTTTTGTTCGGCAGCTAGCGAGAAATAAAATGTGCCGTCAGATATCAGGAAATGGCATCGCAGAGGGTTTAAAAATCCAAAATTTCCTGGGGGAGCATGCCCCCAGACCCCCCTAGAGGGGACAGAGCTTTGCTCGCTCCCTCACCATCTCCTGTTACTTTACACTATTCTCCTGCTACTACGTTTCTTAATGAAAACCCTGGGTCCCAGAACCCAGATTGAAAAATCCTAGTGCCATCTCTGTAAATTAAATAAAAAATTAATAATTAAATGAATTTTCTATTTAATCTTGATCATGACACACAAACAAACCTTGATGATGCAAGCAGTTCTGATTTGCGATTCATTATCTTGCAGTTAGAGGGCAGTGCTTTGAGAGGAATTGTCAACTCTTTCAGTGGCAAGTTGGTATTTACTCCGCTCACATGTGCCGTGGATGTGGTCTCTACACGTCTTGCAATTAGTGGGGCACGAACACCTGGTCCAGTGTTTGTCAATAGTTTACTGCTGTTACCTGGCAAAAAAATGATACAAATGTACAAAAAAACATTTTACCAAGATAGCAGCTTTCTGATATACGGAAGTCTCACCAACTAAACAAGTCTTTGACAGGAAAAATTCTTATATATGAAGGTTAAAATAACTATAATCCCTTTATTGAACATTGGTAGTTACAACAGCTACAAAGCAACAAAGCCAAGAGTGAACCCCCTCCCCCATAAATGGTCCTGGTTTCAAATCGACAAGGTTTCAAGGGTTCACAATTCAACTGGCAGATGAAACTGTATCATTTTCAAAACAATCCACCGCTTAACTGCAGAATACCCTGCCACTTCTGACCTTGTGACCCAAGTGGCAGGGCATTCTGCAGTTACTCCCAATCCACTTTTGTCAGTGTTTTCAAAAGGACCCGGTTTTGTTAATGGTCTTGATCAGCATAGTGTAAAGGCGGCGAAATACGAGATACAAAAACCCTCAACTTGTCGAGCAACATTGTTTCGTTGCAAGTTGTGGGTTGATGTTTCGCGTTTTTCACCTTGCGTGATCAACTTGTCGCACAACAGAAACATTTGTTCCTGGTTGAAGAAAGTCGTTGCGAAAAGTAGAGAGCGGGTCTACTTTGAGCAACAAATTTTGACTTTGTTGCTCGTTTTTTATCAAACTCACAACTTGTCGCACAGCACATTTGCTCACATGTGCACGTCAGAGAGAGTGTAGCCGGAGGTAAACAAACATGGCGGATGTTTTGCCGGTAAAATCTTTTCCCGAAAGCAATATTACTACAATGCCTGAAGAGGTGGATATTGTACTAGGTAAAACGCTTAACGATGAAAGGGAGCTGGAGCTTATTGCAAAGTTATTATTATTGCTATTATTTATTCTTATTATTGTTGTTGTTGTTATTATTATTGTTATTATTATTATTATTATTGCTCCTCTCTCTTCTCTCCTACGGATCCATTGCCTTGTTGGCTCCCTCTTTTTGCGTTTTTGTCTATTTTTTTGGTTCTTCATCGGCGAGTAAATCCATCAAAACAACAGCAGCGGCGCGCTTTTGTTGTTGTGATGCCACCATCTTGGACCGCGCCAAGCAAATTAACCAATCAACGCGCTGCATTTCTTCAACCCGCAACAAATGTTTCTGTTGCGCAACAAGTTGATCACGCAAGGTGAAAAACGCGAAACATCAACCCACAACTTGCAACGAAACAATGTTGCGTGACAAGTTGAGGGTTTTTGTATCTCGTATTTCGCCGCCTTAAACGCAAGGCGAAACCGCATCGAGCACGATGCGGTAACCGTGTCCGTGTAAACGCTAATTCTCAACCCTTGAATGAATTACCCTTGAATACTTCTGTGTGCTGTTTGTTCCATTGCCCTTGCACTGGGAACATCTCAAACGAGAAGAGATCATTTACTTCCAACGCATTATACCAACTGGCTTACTACCTGTTGAACTTCTCACATGAATTCAACGCCCTTTGTTCAGTTGCAAGTAAACACCATACCATAATTAAGCAATGCACTCGAGTAAGGCGTGAGTAAGCCGAGTCAAGCTACGGCGTCTCCCAACACATGCACGATGAAATCAACGTAAGTCACAATATTAAGGAAATTGATGCAAATAAACATCAAGTATGACACGCGTATATACAAAATGATATGGCATATCTTAAACTGCTTTACCCAAAACGTCCGCTTTGCCGCCATTTGGAATCTGAGCTGCAGACTTCGCCGACTGCAAAGATGTTGCTGTAGACTCTTTTTGGCGCTGTTCTTTCTCTCGTTTAATTTCATCTAGCGACTTGACGGTTACTTTATTGAGATCAGTGGATCCTATGATTAAAAGCAATACCAGTGAAAAATTTATGTGAAAAGTAGTTTAACCCGAATAGCAGACAAGAATGGTAAACACGCAACCTCGCTTGCACACAAGCTTACCCGTTTTATTTTGGCTCAACACGATCTTCCGGGGATGGCTTGAAATGACTGGCGGTTTCAGGCGAGACTCTCCGCTTTCTTCGTTGGGTAAAGTAACCACCAAGTCGTGGCAACGACGAAATCTCCTTCCTTCACGTGAACGTTCAACCTTCATCTCGCCTTCATCATGAAGTCGTCTTCACACCTTGAAGATCCCATGTGGCAGGGCCCTCGAGCTGAAGTCGGTAACCGTCGACTACCTTATATGGATTTGGAGCTGATAGTTCGGAGTTCGGTAGCTTCACGGAAACACACGATTTGTCACGAATAGTTAATAGTAAAAACAAAGCTACAAAGTGCAAATTACGGAACATTAGGGACGTGAAATGAGTTGGTAAGCAAGATCGAATAACAGTATGTGTATGAATAGCATTAAGCTACGTTGTAAAATATCATAGCGGAATTAAATCGGTAAACAATAGGATGCATGAAATCGATATCATTACAATTAATCCTCATCAGAAGTTCATCTTGCTTAAGCTATGCGTAATTTGGCTTTAAACAATAGGAACCCCTTCAAGAAAGCAAAGCCGTCCACGAAGCAAACGGTAAGAGGACTGTATGCTTATCTTAATGTAACTTTAAGGTTGAAATGTCACGGCAATTTCTTTTCCAAAGCTGTAGAATTATTTGCAGCATTTTTATTCATCGTATGGGTATGTGTGAAAGGTTTCGTCTCTTGCATGACGTCGAAAGGGAGACCCCCCCCCCCCCCCCCCCCC
>BLFK01000990.1:2432469-2434969 GCA_014634185.1 Astreopora myriophthalma | reverse complement strand
AAAGGCAGCTTATTACAATCAAGCGTCAGAGGCCCTTTCAGACCTCACAAACAAACTGGGATGGAAGAAAGGAGAACTTTCAGACGAGGATTGTCAACGTCAACTGCAACAAAAACTGGCCGAAATAAGATCACTTTCTATTGTGGAGGATGGCTGATTTCGCTTTGGTTAATCATGCGGCATTTACTGTTCTTGTCATGGACGATGGAGTGGAAACTGAAAAAAACAAAACATCTCGATTTTGATCCTCACAACGTGGTACAGTTTCCCAGATAAGAAATCCCCACGTAGCTGACTTTCTCACCCGACATGGATGTTATGAATGGTAAACCAAGAAGATTCGGGAATACGCTCATTTGAAGGCCATCTTGGCATTACTTAGTGTTATTTCCCGTTTTATTACACCCATTTTGAAATGACTGGTGATCCTTGTAATGTCATTGGCTCTCAGCAGTTTGACAGACAAGTGATCCTTCGTGTTCGAACATGCGCATGGCTACGAAGAGGTTACAAGTCTTAAACAACAGGGCCAAGTTTTTCGAAGCTGGGTTAGCGCTAACCCAAGGTTAAAGGGGCAGTGTCACGCTATTTTCGTGAAACTTCAGGACAGTAAAACACGTCTTTGCGTCAATGAAGACCAAAAAATAATGCTGTACTTTTATTTCCAATAACCACTGAAGTGCACTGAAGCTATTGTTTGTTGTCTGCATCCAAGGATGGAGAGGATGGAAATGGATTGAAACTTGAAAAAACTGGCCAGTTTTTTCAAGTTTGAAGACGGTGTCTTTAGAAAGTTGTGAAAAGTTAAATACGAATAGCTCTTTGTGCCATAAATATATTTCATATCTTGTCAGTGGGTTGTCTGGAATGTTGTACGTGCGAGCTAAACCACTCAATTAGATTTTTACCAGTTTTCACCTAAAAACAGCAAATTTAGCACGACAGTGCCCCTTTAAGGCCAATTAAAACCTATAGGTTGTCATGGTTTTTAACCTGCATGGGTTAGCGCTAACCTTGCTTCGAACAACTCGGCCCAGCTCTTTAGGTTTTACTGGCAGATAAGGCGCAAAATCCGACGGGCTGATGCGCTTTTGTAGTCGGTAGGGACCGTAAGACTTCAAGTAAGAACAGTAATGTGTCCTGATACAAAAATGTCACCATGTTTAACTGTTAACGACATAATATTGATTCTTGTTTGACTGACTGTACACTTTTTTGTAAACAAGAACGTCTAATTTTGGAGCTGAGGCTGAAGGTTCTTATTCTTTGAGCGATTTGAACTTACGATGTTCTTAAAGTCACTCAACTGCGATGGTGTGGAAGTTATTTTGGAAAGGTTGTAAATAAGAAATGCTCAATGAATTGCATTTTTCTAGTAGAAGAATCGTGCACTGTACGTCGAGTTCGACTATTTGGGTAAGTTGTTGTCAGGCTACAGTTGTACTATTTTCCTTTTATTTATACTACAAACGAGCAAAATAAAAATGTTTTTAACTGACTCTCAGCCTGAGGTATGTTCTTGGTATGTTCTTAAAATTTTGGTTAATCTCGGCCTCAACGTTCTCGTAAAAAAAGGTTCTTATAAAGAAAAAAGAGTGTAACAGAGCCCTGTCAACTGTCGGGTTCCACTGATTTGCACGAGTCTGCAACAGATTTTTATCAAACTACCAGGTACATTAAACTCGGTGTCACAAATCTATGTCAAAGCCTTTTCCTGTTTAAATGAAAAGCGCAGAAAATTGTAATTTTGCGTGACATGGGAGACGAATTACCCGTTGTTTAGCCTGCATAGCAAGCGTTTACAGCGGGCGAGAAGCAATAAGCACTTAATGACTGGCCCTAAGGCTTTGCCTCGGGGAACATTGAGGGTCTCCGGGAAACAAAACTGACTTTCCCTTGGGGCCAGTCATTACGTGTTTTGTTATACCTCCCAACTCAAAATAGAACAATACTGCGTAAAAATGATTTGCTTGACGTCGGCTGGCACACAAATTTGCCGCCGTTTCAAAGGTGCACGAACTGATCACGTGCGAGTCGAAAGTTCAAGTCGTTGTTTCAATAGGGAGTTAGTGAGTTTTGTTCGCCCTAGGGAGTGAGTTTTGACCCATGGCACGTGACACGTTCTCCTCCAATCGGAAAGCGTATTTGAGTTGGGAGGTATAACAAAATTGCGTGCTACCTGCTAGGCGCTCGCCCCAGGTACCGAGGATCTTTATCTTTAATCTTTAATTTACTAAGGCTAATCCGGCAATGGAGCGGCCGGCAGGTGCTCAATTTACATGAGATGGCATTACAATTACATCTACATGGTAGGAATTACAATTATAATTAGATGGTAAGAAATTACAATTACATAGCATAAAAGCATACAAAATGATTTAACCCTTTAACTCCCAGTAGTGCCACTTACAGATTTTACTCTGTCTAACGCCAGACGATTTTACTCGTCACTGGGGCACCCCTTGGGGCTGAAAGGGTTAACCACCTCTCCGTCTGATCA
>BLFK01000990.1:2406836-2424745 GCA_014634185.1 Astreopora myriophthalma | reverse complement strand
TCACAGAGGGACCTTATGATTATCCTCACTGTACTTGCTATTATTATTATTATTATTATTATTATTATTATTATTATTATTACTTGTTTGTTGCAGTTACTACGTCAGAGCCCAAGACTGTAACCTTGCTCAATTCTATAAACCAGAAGTGTTGGACAGCTTACATCAAAAGATTAAAGAGGCTGATGCAATCATCGGCAAAATCGCTCCTAATCTTCCCAAGTGGATGGGCGAGACTAGCAGTGCCAGTGGGGGAGGTGCCCGGGGGATTTCAGACAGATTTGTTGCTGGTTTCATGCAAGTACCAAATTGTTGATTCTTTATTCCCTGTTTGTCTTTTAATGTAATTTTAAACTTGTTGATTGCTTAGAATACATAATTAATTCTTTCTCCTTTATTCAATGCATTTTCAACTTCCATTGTGTAAGCAGATTGGTGTCCTCCTCCACAGCGTAACCAAGTACAGTCTGAAAGTGAAGAATGATCATCGCAGTTGATTTTCCAGTTTAAGCAATTGGAGAGGAGAAGCCTGAAAAAATCAGGACTTCAACGGGATTCGAACCCGTGACCTCCGCGACACCGGTGCGATGCTCTACCAATTGAGCTATGAAGCCACACATTGGGAGTGCGGTCAATTTAGTGAGTTCATATCTCCGTGAGGAGATATGGAGGCCAGGTGGTGATTGTGACAAAAAGACACCTTAAACAGTCCGAAAATGAAAAAAGAAAAGAACTTTTGAATAGCTTGTTTTACCTAGGGTAGCAGCACGAGGCTCTCCTTCTGCCAGGAGAGACAACCTGTGAATGCAAGCAAACAATTTGTGCTCACCTATGTGCTTCATCCACTTATGTCTAGAAGTGCAAGTAATTAGATGTACGCTCAATTTTGATATCCATCACAAAGTGTCCCATTAAGTCTAAGCTTCTAGTGCCTACACTGTGACATTTATTGCCTGTATTTCTGGGCAGAAGTGATGTTGAAGTTGAGAAGATGAGCATGGGGACACTTTGTGATGCTCATCAAAATCAGCATGCATCTAATTACTTGCATTTCTGGAAATATCTGGCTTCACCTGCATGATTTTCCTGTTTTAATATCTGTAGAAAAGTAGGTGACCTCTTGTCTCTTGAGATCCTCAGAATTAATTGCTAATAGCTTGAGTATCCTGTGTTTCCTCACACTAGTAGAACACTTTTGGCCACACATCAACATACATCTACTGCTATTGTTTGTTTTAGGTGGTTAGACAAACTGGGCCTTGCAGCTAAACATGGTTATAAAGTGGTCCTTAGGCAGGCTCTGTTTTATGGAAACTATTCGTTGATCGGCAAGGACTTTGAACCAAATCCTGTAAGTTGAGGGACCTGTGTGTTTTGTGTGTGTTTTAGTCCACTTTATTAGGGAAAGTGTAAGAAAATTCTCCCTCATTCTGCCTCTATTGTCTTCCATTTTGATTCATTAATACAGTAACAATAAAAGTGACATTTTGAGTTTGACATTTGAGTGGTGTCTGACAATGCATCAGTTATTTTCTCCTTACTGTTGTGCAAAGTCTCAATTCCTCTTTTTTGAAAACTTGGTGAATTGTGTTATTAATAATAATAATAATAATAATAATAATAATAAATAGGTCTTCATTACATCGAATAAAAATACATATAGGTATCCTATGTTGCAGCAATAGTAAAAGGATGAGAGCTAAGGCTGAGCTAAAATGGTTACAGTTCATGATAAGATATGAATAAATTTTAATACAGAAAGATGTAAGGGTAAAAAGAACTAAATAACTAAGTTGTACTGTATCTAAAAATCAAGCCATTCATAAATGAGCTCATAAACCTCTGTGTATTAATACCAAGCTTAAATGTTGGTCTATGGCCCAAAACTGATAGCTGGTGTCTTTTGCTTTAGGTAGCATATGGCAGAGAAGGTGGCCTTCTGACTTAGACACCTTGTTATAGATTATTTTGTCTTGTTTTTCAAAACGCTCATGTTCATAATTATACCGGTAGTGAGAAATAAAATATTATGTTTGAAGCATCTATCTAAAAACATTGCACAGTTGTAAGTTCAGCTTCGGAGGCTCCATATACAGACAGTCCATAAACTAAATTGGGTAACACTAGAGCCTTAACTCACCTTGTTTCTTTTTGTTGTTGTTGTTGTTGTTGTTGACAAATAATTGCACTTTTGTGACAACTAAGGATGGTATTACATCATCCCTACAGGATTACTGGCTTTCACTTCTCTACAAAAAGTTGTTCGGTACCATGGTCTTGGAAGTAAAGAGACAAGGCCTTGGACACAGTGCCTCTGGAATGGTGCGAGTGTATGCACATTGCAGCAACACAAAATCTGGGTAAGAATAAACTGTGGTCAATTGATTTGTGCCTCTGAACCACCACCGATCAAAGGGAGGTCTCAGAGTCATCACTAGACCTCTTTGTCTTCACCGCCTCTCAAAACGATGCGTCGTTAATACTAAATGTGTCCCTCAGCAATAAAATCATTATCTTCTTCATCATCATCATCATTAGTATTCAGAACATAATATGAAAGTCTCTATGCTCTTGCAACAAGAAATCAGTGATAACACCACAACCATATGGCTTTCAGTTGAAAGGAATGAGATGTTAACCAGCTGCCTCGCTTAAATGAGAGGTGGGTGCCTGGAGTATCCAGGGGCTTCCACTGTGGCCTGCCAGCCCTTGGATAGAATACTGCCCCCACGGCTGGCAAATCCCCCCAACCCTGCCATAAGCCCCCATTCCAGGCACCCATCACACTGATGGAGTCAGTGGAAGGAAAAAAAAGGAGGGTGGGGGGATGCTAAAAAACGCTGAGAACCGCTCCAAACCGCGTGACCAATCTCGTGGAAACTTGACCCAGTCAATCTGTGACCAATCTCGTACCCAGAGTCCTCGGGCTCTTTGGTCAGAGGGTGGGCGCCGGGGGGACTCTGGGATAGTGGAACGCCTTTTTCCCACAAAATCTGAGACGGTTTCTTTGAAGTTGTAAAGTAACAGCCAATCCAAAAATTCGAATTTTCTCGATTATCCCAGAGTCTCTCCGGGCGCCCACCCGCTGACCAAAGAGCCCGAGGACTCTGGGTATTGGGCCGTGACACCAACCCATTTTCTTCTCTGAATAACGATTATCGTTAATTTAGAACACAGAAAGTCTGAAGGGCATTCTGGGAAATGAACATATTTCTTTTAAAAGACAACCCCGGACACAGGACTCGAACCTGCGACTGCTGACAGATCCCTTCCTCTAACCACTAGACCACTAAGCCGTTACCTGCGCAAACCTCAGTTTTTAAACATCATAGAATTAGTGCATTTATCATACACCTCGTTGTAAACCAGTATAGTTACTCTCTAAGAAACGTTTCCAGACAGTAATTTGAAATAGTCAGTCACCAAACTTCAAAACAAAGCTAAACATTTTAAAATCAGGGCTTAGGCGTAATCACTGTTGAGAAGTGATATTCCATAATTATCTAATCATTGATTTACTTGACAACTTGTTCCTCTGGGCCGAGCTGTTCGAAGCAGAGTTAGTGCTAATCCGGGATAAATACCATGACAACCAATAGGATTTAATCGTAGCGGTAACCCAGCTTCGAACAACTCGGCCCAGTAGTCTAGTGGTAAGGACTCGTCCCTACAAGCTTTAGCCGCGGGTTCGAATCCAATCCAAGGATATGGGTTTTCTTTTTCACATTTGCTCCTTTCCGAAAAGTCTTGGGACAGAGTGTTCTAAATTAACGATAATCGTTAATTCAGAGCAAGTTAAGAATTAACGATAATCGTTGATTCAAACAGGAGATCGTGTTGGTGACACAAACCACAACGATCCATGTGATTCTGCACTTATGAGTCTGACTACTGACCGCTTGACCGAAGACCACCTAAGTAGAGAAACGGTGACCGCTATAAACGCTGACCGCTACGCTCGTTGTGGTTAACTTAGTTAAATGAGGATTTAACTGAATTTAAATGTGCAGCCTGGTAAAAAAGTACTGAGAGTACTCGAAAGTGACGCCGCAGGTATACTTGGAAAAGAGTCAGAGTTCTCAAAGGAAGCTATGATCCTCGCAGTTATGAACGTAATTTTAGCAATTTGCGTAGAGAAGTCAGAGTTCTCCTAAAAGGAGAGAGACGAAATCTAACTGTATGGCCTTCTGATTACTAATAGACCTTTAGTATAATTTTCAGCGGTGAATATAAGAATTCGGTGTTATATTCACCGCGCTACCCGGTGAATAAAACATTTTGGAGGCGCGGCTGCTAAACTAAGCAAGAACTTTTCGTGCCTTTTTATCGTGTTTTAGCACGTTGTTTTGCACTTTCTTATATTCACCGCTGAGAATTATACTAAAACAATTATTCGCCTCAGGCTCAGTGAATATTGGGGAATATTTACCTCGACTACTTCTCGGTAAATATTCACCAATATCCACTTCGCCTTCGGCGAACAATTGTTAATTATGCCGATACGGCGGCCATCTTGGATTCTCGAAAGTCCTGAAAAGCAATTTGTAGAACTGCGATCGGCTTTTTCCGAAAATCTGGTCTTTTAACATGTTTTAAAGATAAGAGAGAGAAACCTAATTGCAGAGTTTCAGGACTGAAAACGTCTTGGGTTGCATGATAGGAGGGAATTTTGGCACCCGAAATACGCCCGAAAAGTTACGGGGATTTCGAGAAACGGGCCCCAGATTTTCAGAATAAGTAGATTGTGGTTTTGCAAATCGCTTTTCGGGACTTTCGATCTTTCGATGAACCTCACCTCTTCAACCCTCTCTAATTTCCCTAACGACTTCCATGGTTAAATCACAGGTAACCCAGGGTATCTATTTGTGTCAAATGCAGGTTTTATATGGGAAAATAAAGGACACATACGGGGCGAAGTTCAAGTCGAGAAATTTGTAAGAAACTGAATAAAAATCGACGAAACTTACCATATGAGCAGTGATGGTTGCGCTTAATGCTCACACGTAGTTTCGGAAAAATAAGGTCCACTTCACCGTCCATACAAGTAAAACGGAAAGGTAGGAGGCTGACACCGCCATTTGATCTTCAACCGATCTCATTCCAGCACGATTTTTTTCACGAAAATCGAATCCAATCAGTAAATAAACACGCCAGGCTCGTAGAAAAGGAGTTGCTCGAAACCCTGAAACCGGTCAAGCTTCTCCAGCCGGCTAAGCGAAGCCACAAGGCTCTTTGGAACTCGCACGTCAACCGTCCAAATTGTCGATCAGAAACCGCGGGGCTCAATACTTGGCTTTTCGAAAATGGCGCCTGGTGACGAGTAGAATACACCTTATTCCAAAATGGCCGCCATTTTAATATTCCTTTGTTTTCATTCAAATTAGCCCTCGTTGCCCCGCTCAAGATAAATTATTCTCTTGAATTTTAAGCTTGAGAAAGAGGCATCGAGGGCTAATTTGAATAAAAACAAAAGGATCTTAAAATGGCAGCCATTTTGGAATAAGGTGTATAGTTTGGTAAAACAAGTCCCCGACTGAGTATTTTCTGAAATGAGATCGGTTGAAGCTTGAACTTCGCCCCATATGTGCCCTTTATTTTCCCACATAAAACCTGCATTTTACAAATAGATAGCCTGGGCTACCTGTGGTTATATTTCTGCTATACGCATACGTACACCTGCCAACTTTTACGCATTATGCGTGAGTCTCACCCCTGCGGACTAAGGACATCGATCGCACGCGCCGAGGACAATTTCTCACGTCTGACTACAAATCCGGACGAATTGTTCTTTAACACATTAATAACAAAAACCAAAGAAGGCGCTTGATGTTGACTTCGTGTCCTAACTGTATCACATCACGCTAAAATTGTCGCGTTTCAGTTTGCTTTGCATTTTGAGGGGCTGGAAAGGAACTCGTGATAATTTCGTGACATGACTATTTTGAATTTTGTGGTTTGCGTTATGACCTGTCACGTCTTCAGGTCGTCGGAACACCTTCGGACATTTTCCGCAACGTTCGGGAGTCTTCGGAAAATCGTCGGAAATCTCCGGAAGTCGCCGGGACGTCTTCGGAAATCCCGGTCATGAGGAGCCGAAAATCTCACGCATTTGTCTCAGAAGAAGTTGGCAGGTATACATACGCTAGGTAAGAAGATTTGTAGTCATTGTCAACTTTGTATCCCCTTCTTACACGTGTTTGTAGGCAACACAAACAGGGTGCTGTATCAATCATGGTACTGAATCTACACACACTGAAAGAAGTTCATGTAAAGCTAGTTGAGGACCTGCAAGGACTTGACGTTGACGAATACTTGTTTACTCCTCACGGAAACATTACATCGAGGTTTGTTGCGTATGAACTTGTACCATAGTTTGCAGGACCATAGACCATGTTAAAATGGGGAATTGCTGGCAGGTTGTCTGGCACATTGTAACGGTACCATGTAGTCTAAAGTGTTAGCCGTTTCCATGCCAAAAGGAGTTCTCGCAAGTTTTTTGTTGCCACAATCTTCGCAAGAAGAAGTAGGTTTTCCTTTTTGCAGTGCTTCCCCCAAGGCCTCAACCAACTTTTCAAACGTATTGGTATTTGCTGTGGTAACATCCCATGAAATTGCTCCTACCTGTGCGTGACGGCAGGTTGTTGCATGTTGCAAGAAGCCTGGCCGAGTGTATCACCTGTCAAGCGACATGTTTCCCAGCGTGCAACACTCAGACTAATTGCGTGAGAAATTTCCCGGTGCAACATGCATGTGTATGTATGCGATCTCGTTTTGTGCGACAAGCCGCTTGTTTTTTTGTTTTTGTTTTTTTTGTTTTGTTTTGTAGGAAGATGAAGCTAAATGACAAGTTGCTTGAAATGGGCCCAGATTCATCTTTACCAGTCTTAAGGCCGCGTAGAGTGCAGTTTGGTGATCAGCTGATCCTTCCGCCTCTCACGTACGCTTTCTACGTTGTTCCTGACGCCCGAGCGCCCGCTTGTTTAAAAGATGATATAAACAAGAATTAAAGTGAAATAATTGAAATAATAACTGAAATAATTGTTTATATTCCTGCTGTTCATCAGATAGGTTGAGTTTTGTCTGCTCAACTGTTTTCTCCCCTTGACCCTCATGTATCCAAGATGTATTCATTACGGCTTAACGGCGTACTGTGCCAAAGGCAAACCTGTCGTTAACAGTAAACATCAAAATGAGGATGATTTTCTTTAGTTAAATATAAAAACATCACAATTTGAACTCTTGTTCGGACTCCGGCACGCTTTGTGTGGAATGTTCTTTAAACAGTTCAATCCGGGAACTCGCAGATCGTGTTTTATTGGGTCTAAACACTCCTGCTCGTTTATTAACCAGAAAACCCCTCGACTAGCTTCAAAACGCGTTTTTCGGCAAAATCTCCAAGAGCCAATGGGTTAAACAGTACTTACCTACAAGGTGTCTCCGATTAGTAGCTAATCAGTAGCTAATTAGGTGGGTGAACCTAGTAGGGGACTACGTGTCCTATTGTTCTCTCGCCTGTACACTGCACGAATCTATAAATAAATAAATAAATCACCTGGCTACAAGTTGCCAGGTAAAAGATGCGACACGTTAATAAAGTAGTTGTCGTTGTAGGTGGTAAAAAAATCAATTTATTAGCAGCCACGAGTTAGAGTTATCCCAGAGAACGAATTCAAATCAATACGTTTAAAGAGTCAATGCTAAGTAGGCTTATAGGGCATTGGGCTTGAATAGGAATAAGGCCGGTAGAGTCTGCCGAGTGAGACATTTTCCGGTGAGCACGGACGAAGTCACATGAAGTCAGCCGGCTTTTCATTGCTTTCATAGCCATCTTCTGTTAGATTAATTTGCAACTGTTTGTTCAATCCTGCTTATAGATTGATATTTTCCCCCTTGATATTGTGATATTTGCTATTGTCTGGGTAATTGTCATACTGTGAAAGCAGCTATGCAAACTGAGGTTTTTTTCTTGTCAATTGAAGGGAATGGTTACTGAGTCGAGATGAATTAATAATAATAATAATAGTTTAATACTTATAGTGCGCAAATTACATGTAAATATGATCAAATGCGCATTGCAATGGTAACATATAAAAATTATATCTGCTACTAAATCAAAACCCCCTGTTTAAATATACAAAAACTCTCAGAACCTATCATTATGAGAACTATTAAAACGCTATCTAATTAAAAATCCTAATTAAAACCTAAACTGAAAAGCTGAGTCTTCAATAAAATCTTAAATTTGTTAAAATCGTTCCCGTTGCGCACGTGGTAGGAGAGACTGTTCCAAAGTTTGGGTGCTGCGCACATAAACACGATCACCTAGTGTTTTCTTTGTTATAACGTTTTGGGCTTGCAGTGTGAGACCCCTTATTACTAAATCTTAAGTTATATGCTCCACTCTCCTGCATTATCGAACTGAAGTTGTACTTACGCATAAAGTGTAGTACTCAAAATAATTAACTTCATCGCCTACTGCAGTAGTGTGTCGTGGATAAAGTTGTGTAACAGGTTTCTTCTCCCAAGTAATGGCTTCATTACGTAGGACAACTTTTCATTGTTTTTTCGGTCGAAAACGTGGCTCTTGTGAAGGACTTCCGAAGTTGTTTTATTTCTCTGCACTATTGTACTCCATTGCGGTAATAAGCTTCGTGCTCTTTCTGGTTTTCTCGAAAGACGTTGAAAGGTTGGATAGGTTCACACCCACAACGCGTCGAGGTTTGCCCAAAATTGATTTCACTGTTGAAATTAAGACACGTAAAGCCATAGCCGTTGTGGATGAGAGATTTCTGTCCGTTTGCATGACCTGGAAGAATCGCCATCGTTGGAAATTCAACTCTACCCTAGAGACAAAACTCTCTTTTCTGACAAAGGCTATTTCGCCTGCTTATGTTCGAATTGGAGGACATCCAAGTAACTTTGTCGTATTCCGGTCGTCCGATTCTGATGCGCAAAGAATCAACCCTCACGGAAAGTTAACTGTGCTTATCAACGAACACGACTTGGACAGAATTAATGAGATAGCTGAAAATGCTGGTTGGCAAGTGCTTTTTGCGTTAAGTGTATTCAGGAGATTCGGAGATGGTTCCTGGGATCGAAGCAACCCGTACGAAATCGTCAAATACGTAGCAGGCAAGGGGTATAAATTTGGATGGGAGCTGGGCAATGGTAAGCGTTTCAGACCCGGATCGCCTGATGTTTGCCCGAGAGGCATGATTTTTTGTGCGCATCAGGGGCCGATTTAAAATCGGTTTAGGAACCGGTAGCGGATGAAAGAAATTTGTCTTTTCGTTTCACGACAGAACCAAACCATCTGAAGGATTTCAATGCCTCAATTTCACCTGAGCTTCTTGCAGAAGACTTCCGAACATTCAAACAACATTTAGCAAGCCTTCCAAGCCTAAAGAATTTTGTTATTGGACCGGATGTTACCCAGCCTCGAGGAAATGCAATGGAATATCTTGGAAGGTGAGATTAAAGCCCTCCGCACACGTGAGGAAAGAGCTGAGCAAACTGCCTCGAGAGGTATTTTGCTCAGCTCTTTCCTCAAGTGTGCGGCGCGCTTAAGATTGTTTAACCAACCCGCACTGTGTGAACGGGCGCCTGTCTTACGCACAGTTTGGGATGTCATTGTAGTTCTGGGCATTTGGCGGGTCACTTACATGCAAGAACTTGTTGACACCTAATGGCACTTGTTAAAAAACGGTTTTCTCTTGAACTTTACGCAGGTTTCTCGAGAAGGGTCATTCATTTATCGATGCAGTCACATGGCATCAGTGAGTACCTTTAATTCAGGGGGTTCTAAGTTGAGTGTTGAACCGTTTTCCCACTCCTAGGGGGCTACATGATTGATTTATTTCATTTTCTGTGTCTGTCGTTAAGACGGCTAAAAGAGCAGAATTTACCTATGTGACATTGTGATGAGGAATTCGGAGTACATGACTTTGTAACGTTCAATTAGCTTCTGTCTCACATCTTGAACGCCTCCTAAAATAAGATAAACTGTACCCCAAATCATAATTTCACACTTTTCAAAAGTGACGTTGCAGAAACGAAATATATCCTTAACATTGGCGCATTATTAAAATCTACGGTAAACAGGTTTGAATGATGGGTAGAGTCGAAGTTATTAAAAACAACAGCCACAACAAAGTTGCCCTGGGACGGGTCTGTTACCGGATATGTGGCTCCTGTAACGTCTGCATTGTTTTGAAATCAGGCTAGAAGCCTCTCAGTTTAGCCTTGCCGGTTAGGTTTTGTTCCTAGTGATAACGAAACAGACGCTGATTTGTTCCCAGGCTTCTCTCTTTATCAAATGAGTTTGCCAGACTTCCTATAACCCCCGCCTCCCTATTTTCTCGATTTTTCGTGAAATCGGTCCGCACTCGTGAACGAGGCTGGTGAACATTAACCCCTTAGTTTTTGTCGTGAATTTTTCTGTGTCTGTCAGTTATTACATCAAGTCTACAGATAGTTCTCCAGCTCAGTTCTACGTACCACAAGTACTGGACTCCTTATTACTAGACATGGAAGCAGTCGATGCAGTTGTCAGGAAAACTGCAGCTGGCCTTCCCATTTGGTTGGGTGAGACTAGCAGCGCATGCGGAGGAGGAGTTGTTGGAATTTCCGACCGATTTCTTGGTGGTTTCACGTAAGTAAGACGCGGATGCATGCCAATACGTATCGCTCAGTTTCGGTCTTTCTATACACAAGTGCATACATGCTTACATACGTTCTTCAATGTTTCAGACGTGTTTTTCATTCTGCCTAGGTGGTTAGACAAACTGGGACTAGCAGCTCAACGGGGATATAAGGCGGTTATCAGACAAGCAATGTTTGGTGGAGCCTATGCACTGGTCGGTCGAGATATGGAACCAAACCCCGTAGGTTGAACGGCTTTGTTAATTAAGGATTTGCTCTGGGATGTTTGGTTTCAAACATCCGTGGTGTAGTATTTCCAATCTGAGTAAAACTGGTTTTTGGGCTATCCCTATATTTACGCACTCAGGTATGAGAAACCGCAACTTTTGAAGTTGTAGCGCACTGACATAAATGTTGCTTTATTCGGTAAGGAAACGGAGAGGGAAAAGCAATGAACAGCCAGGGATTCGTCATTCACAGAAATCACACTCATTCAGCCGTGAAATACATAACATTCTGGCTAAAGATAACAAAATTATCAGCTAAATCAGGTGGCAAGCAAGACGTTTTCATAATTGGCGTCAGTTGTCGTCGGTAAAGTTATTTTCGAGATCCGTTGCCAGTCCATAGTCCGAGAGAAAATACTACGACTCTCTTGGTCCATCCATTGCCAATGTGATCGCATTCATCAAAGTAAGGGTGATTTCGTCCAAAAAAAAAAACAAAACAAAAACAGAGAACGGTTAATCATTTTTCCCGTTTTTAAGAAACCTGATCGTGCTTGGGGTAGGAACGAGGGTTTTATACATTTTTAACACGTAAATACGCGAAGCGTAGAAACGGGTTTTTGTTGGGACTGCGATATGCAAATGTGTCACTCGCTCACTCAGGTGTAGAATCTTCGTAATTAGTCGGCCCCGAACGAATCGAGTCCGACGCCATATTAGAACACGAGCCTCACTCTCGTGTTTGCGCGGTCGCTCCAAAGGCTTTAAGAGTGCATGTTAGTAAAAATCAAACATTTTCAAATTTTCGCGGCCACAGCTCAAAAATCGATTGCGCTCAATTTTTGCCCAGGTGTAGTCCATTATGTCTCTTAATCCACTGTATAGTTTTTTAAGTAATGCGCATTTTTATTTTTGAGAAAATGCCAATTTAAGAATTCTCCCCGTAATCACCATTTTTTCCGCAGAAATTAGCATTCACTTTGCCGACAAATTTCGCTACGGAAACCGATTCGTATCGGCTCAAAACATCCTAAAAGATGTTCTATGTTATCTAGACATCCCGTCGTGTGATTTTCGGGAAATTTGAACCATGTTTTGCACCAAAAATAATTTGAACTCTGGGGTGCGTGTTTTTACATCACTGAAGGCACTGCTGAAAACGCATCGTTTTTCAACATGCGATAAAGCTCCAAATCTAACAGTATTTGCACAGTTAACTCTCTAAGTACTAAGCTTTCAAATGGCATAAAAATTTCTTTGGGGAAATACATATGCGTTATGTGACAGCTCATCAAAGTCATGTGTTTTTGACCTTTCGACACCGAGCGTCCTAATTTGCATAATCATTAAGTTTGAATTACAAATCAGTTAGTTCTCTTGTTTCAACCTTTTTAGGACAAGAATCACAGTTGCAACAATATGTCCTACCTGTTCATGACTTAGCTGTGGTTTAGAACCTCCAATTTTACCATAAATTGCATCAATTGTTGGCCAAGCGTGAGCAGTTGGTGTACTCCCGAAAAATTACTAATTCAGTATGTCAATGTCCCACATGCAGCGTTCACTCAGCAATGTTGACGACCTCTTTTAATGGCCAAAATGGGTTCTACCCATTTTCTGTTATCCACATGATATCAGAAACTGAAAACTTTTGCAAATGCATGCAGCTGAGAACCGTATCGCTTTCATCGTGATGACTGAAATGTAAACAAACAGCCACAAGGTTCGGGAGGTCTCGTGTCATCGAATTCGGCACTGGTCTGACACGATCAACAGATAAATACCTGGGCTGGTGATTTTCCAGTAAATCCTAGGATTGGTTTAGTCTTGGGGAATATAACAGCAGACCAATAGTACTGTAAGAGTAAATCTGTGTTAAGTTTCGATTCTCAGGATAGCCCTACCCACCCCTCGCACATTAGGTATTGTTTTCGAAAGCGTAGGACTGGGAGCTTTCCTGGGCGCAAGAAGTTAATTAAACCGATGCTGTATATCTGGAAGCGTGCCGCTCATTTAAGTCTCTGGTTGGCAGTTCTTGCGGTTTTCATGCCAAAGATCGAAAGCGCCAGACTGAAATTGTTCCCTTACTCTCCTGTGCAAAGAATATCTCCAAGCACTTGTCGACACTGAGCTTTTAGTTTTCAGGGCCTCAGAATGAGATCGATCTCATTCTATCTCGAGCAGATTACATAAAGTAACTATTGAAAAATGTATCAAGCAATCAATGGTAAATCACTTTCAATGGATACAAAAGAGTTTCAAGGGAACATTTGGACATTCTGGTGGTACAAGGATACAAGAAAAAGACAGAAGAAAGCCTAGTTATTTGTAAAGGCTGTCCATTGGCCGGGTGAACCCTGGGTTTTCTGATGTGGAAAGGGTGGGTAGGGCTATCCTGAGAATCGAAACTTAACACAGATTTACTCTTACAGTACTATTGGTCTGCTGTTATATTCCCCAAGACTAAACCAATCCTAGGATTTACTGGAAAATCACCAGCCCAGGTATTTATCTGTTGATCGTGTCAGACCAGTGCCGAATTCGATGACACGAGACCTCCCGAACCTTGTGGCTGTTTGTTTACATTTCAGTCATCACGATAAAGCGATACGGTTCTCAGCTGCATGCATTTGCAAAAGTTTTCAGTTTCTGATATCATGTGGATAACAGAAAATGGGTAGAACCCATTTTGGCCATTAAAAGAGGTCGTCAACATTGCTGAGTGAACGCTGCATGTGGGACATTGACATACTGAATTAGTAATTTTTCGGGAGTACACCAACTGCTCACGCTTGGCCAACAATTGATGCAATTTATGGTAAAATTGGAGGTTCTAAACCACAGCTAAGTCATGAACAGGTAGGACATATTGTTGCAACTGTGATTCTTGTCCTAAAAAGGTTGAAACAAGAGAACTAACTGATTTGTAATTCAAACTTAATGATTATGCAAATTAGAACGCTCGATGTCGAAAGGTCAAAAACACATGACTTTGATGAGCTGTCACATAACGCATATGTATTTCCCCAAAGAAATTTTTATGCCATTTGAAAGCTTAGTACTTAGAGAGTTAACTGTGCAAATACTGTTAGATTTGGAGCTTTATCGCATGTTGAAAAACGATGCGTTTTCAGCAGTGCCTTCAGTGATGTAAAAACACGCACCCCAGAGTTCAAATTATTTTTGGTGCAAAACATGGTTCAAATTTCCCGAAAATCACACGACGGGATGTCTAGATAACATAGAACATCTTTTAGGATGTTTTGAGCTGGTACGAATCGGTTTCCGTAGCGAAATTTGTCGGCAAAGTGAATGCTAATTTCTGCGGAAAAAATGGCGATTATGGGGAGAATTCTTAAATTGGCATTTTCTCAAAAATAAAAATGCGCATTACTTAAAAAACTATACAGTGGATTTAGAGACATAATGGACTACACCTGGGCAAAAATTGAGCGAAATCGATTTTTGAGCTGTGGCCAACTCTTGTTCGATTTTTGTGGACATCCACTCTTAATAGTAGACCAATGATTGCAAGTTCACTAACATGTTTCATCTCTACATAATTTACTTTATCCACGTGTTCACCATAGGTCTCCTTTGATTCTCCTTACGAAGCATTGAGTCAGGCCATATTAAAACTGGACGTTTTAGGAATGACGCTTTTCACGAGAGAATATTGCTATCATTTAACAGGATTATTGGCTTTCTCTGCTTCATAAGAAGTTGTTTGGTACGAAAGTCTTAATGGTGAAGCGTAGGATGCAAGATTCTAAAATGGTGAGAGTTTACGCCCACTGCACCAACACAAAGCATGGGTAAGATCGCCTCGTTATCACGCTGGGTTTTTGACTTGACTTCGTGACTGAAAGATTGTGAGTACCCTTATGATTCCAGTATATATTGTTTTACGAGGCTATAGTGTCGTTAATAGCCTGAACACTATTGAAAACAAAGCTGTATCCAGGAAAGACGTGTATGACCCAGTTATATCCGTGCTCAACGCTAACCCCATCCCTGCATAAGCGAAGATCCAACACGAAAGCAAATGGGACTTTTATCTTAGTTCTTGGTTGATTTCTTTAGTGAATCAAATTGTCTTTGAGGTTCACTTCCTCACTACCTTTATTTTGTGATTGTATTTTTCCGTAGGTATTACACAGAGGGAGCTTTGTCAATTATGGCTATGAATTTACATCCAGAAAAAGAAGTTCATCTACACGTGCTAAACCCCCTGCAAGGACTTGAAGTTCACGAATACCTCTTATCTCCAGAAGTAGATATGACTTCCAGGTTGTTATAATGGATTGTGAATTGTTTCGGTTCAGTAGACAATAACGTTTTAAATACCGAGTCTATCCGAGAAAGCAATGGGTAATATCTTGGGACTCCAGGAAAGAGTTTTGCAGTCTCAAACTCAACCGCACACAATTCGCAAGATGCATCATCAAGGATGACCTTTCCGTGATGTACTCAGTTGTGATCAAGACCAAGGAGCTTCTTGAATAATTTTTTTTGTTTCTGTTTAAGGAAAATCAGGCTGAATGACGAGATACTCGAGGTGGGGACGGACCCAGAGTCATTTCCAGTCCTAGAGCCACGTCGAGTACAGCCTGGTGGCGAACTGATCCTTCCTCCGCTGACCTTTGCCTTCTATGTTGTTCCCGAAGCTCGAGCACCCATTTGCTTGAAAATGATTGACGAAACGCAGAAGTTTGAATTTCGGAAATATGTATAGTGTAGTAAAAAAAGATACCAGTTGCTCTGGTTTACTCTCCTCATTATTGTCTTTTGCGATGCAACTTGAAGTTCTACAACCCTGCTCATAATTTCTGGACGGACACCGAAATAGCGGTTGTATACATGAACGCCGAAAAAATCTGTGACTGCATCATTATCATTCCTCTCTTCCAGTTACATGAGGCTTCTTAACGCATAGTGGCCACCGCTAGACGTATACAGCCTCCCGCACTCCGTATGTTCACTGAAGACAAAAAGTATGCAATTCATAGCCATTGTGAACTGAGCTAAAAAAGTCTATCTCAGACAATGTCCAGAAAAATAAACTTTAGATCTTGTTTTTTGCACTGCAAGTATTCATTTCAGTCATTTAGTTATCGGATGCAAGTTTTTTTGTTGGTCTCTCCTGTTTTCGAAGTCTCTATTCGCTATTTTGATTTCTTGCAGTATGGTAATACGAGGTACTCGTCGTTTCTTCTTTCCCTTGAGTTTAAAATGACAAGTGAAGCCTTTTCTGATACTAAAACACGATCGATAAATGCAGTAAGAAAGTATGTATGCCATGGACAGTTCGACCAGTCTGAAGGACGTCTGAAATGCAAACCAGGGCCACGGTTTGGGAGAAACCGTCTTGGAATAGATAGAATACACCCCAAACAGCGAGTAGATTTGAAGTGCGCAACAGGTAATGCTCAGAATGCTTGTCACCAATGTTATTCCAGCAACTTTGTGAATCGCACGCTCTCCATTGCTAGGAAGTGTAGTCTTATTTCGTGGAGAGGAAGCCTTTTGCTCTGCGTTTTGGGTTGTTATATGGTTACCCTCCCCTACTTGGAGTATTTTGTGAGCACCTCTTCCATTCAAACCAGGTTCTTTTTCTACTGTTTCCGTATTTTTAGGTAAATTAACTTCGCCCATAGCACATAGAACATCTACCTGTTTAGTGCGCTGAATGAACTCCTCGACGCTTTCCTTATGACATACCTTGTTTCGGATGTTGTACGTTTTTCTCACAACTTGTGATCCACTGTAGATGAAACATGCAGAGTTTAGAAGTCCCCAGACGATAAAGAACGACTGACATACGACTAGCAGCTCTATTCTATTTGCCTTCAGTGCAGTGATGGTGTCAGACACAATCACCACGGCAAAATGTATGAAAATTATGGACACGACGAAGCGAACACTTCTGAGCTTTGATAATCCAGTATGAGTGTCGGTTACCTCTAAAAATGCCACGTGTACCAGGCAAAAGGCAGACATGAGGCATGGAAAGGCAATTCCAAATAGAGGTCTGATGATCCACAACGGGCAACTAAACATGTTTTGTGCCGACTCGTATGGGTCAACCCAGAGGTACAAGCTCCGCGTGATACCAAGTGCCAACAGAAGCCAGTTTATGGCATGGAAGAGAGGTCTACGTGCAAAGCTATTGACGTCTGGGCTTCGAATTATGGCCAAGAAGGATCTACATGCCAGGAGAGCGTATGCCAGGCCGAGGCCAATCCAGTGTAGCTGCCATATGAAACCCCAGCGACGTTTCGCCTCCAACCAATTTGGACCAGGTTCTGGCGCAAGCGTTTGATAACCAGATTGAGACTGGTTTGTTGCTGCGACAACACTTAGTGAAACCAGACAAACGATGAAGAAAATGTGAAGTTCTGCAAAACAAGGGTATCAGGGAATTGATTTTAGTGTTTGGGGCACCGTCTTTCGATAGTAAATTGCAATAGCTTTTAAAACTGAATTCGCAAGGAGTAAAACACGGAGTTGATCTCGTAAATTAGCCACCGTGAGACTGGCATTCCGCCAGCAAGATCTCACGTTTCGAAGCGGTCTAAAAAACGTGTTGGCAGAATAAAATGAAACTTTCTTTTTAAGGTACGGAGTAACCACCAAAGAGAACAACATTGGCAACTTACCAGACATGTCGGACCCACTTATAGCTTCTCAAACGCCTTATGTTAAGTGGTGCCTTCCTAGGTTCCAGTATGTAAAACCTACTGGAAAGACACAAAAACGCCCATAGTAATGAAGTTTGTCACCACTGTTGTTGAAAGCTTGACTGAGTTCAAATTTGATCCCAGTGCCGGGACGGATTAAAGTTTGTGCAGTTTAACAAAATCCGCATCAAACACAAACTCTTAAAGCAGTATTCATGCGCCATACATTAGGGAAATAAAAATACCATGAAATGCAACGGCGAGAGATCTAACTAGCATAAGGTTTTTAGTTTTCCCCACTTGAAAGTAAATAGTTAGACTAAAAGCTAATGGATGACTTAATATAATTTCACGAAGAGGT
>BLFK01000990.1:2385255-2406501 GCA_014634185.1 Astreopora myriophthalma | reverse complement strand
GGGGGGGGGGGGGGGGGGTCATTTTTAATCCGCCTTTTAATACTCATACTCAATGACTTGATCTCGCTTCAACCGACACGTAGTTCAATACCTGAACAGGTCGCTCATCAAGAAATTTGACCTGTTTGCAAATCTTTAGGAAACACATTTTTAGAAATAAAAAGGATATATGACAGGAACCCATAACCCGGAGCGTACAACTTCAATATATTTGTGGCACGGCGTTTTCACAGCTATTTTTAGATTGATTTATCTCGCGAATTCAGTCTCCCACTGCAGCCATGGGTTTCCACAGAAGCCTTGTTAGCCAGCCATAAATCTTGCATAATTAATTGTTTGGACTCGTGTGGACTGGAACTGAACTTTTCGCGGGAAAAAATTGTCTGAAAATTGTCTGTAAAAATGCGGTGACATGGCCCTTGTATGGGAGTCGTACGCTCCGGGTTACGAGCTTCTGTATATGATTTACACCACAGAGTAAAAACGTTAACCTTATTCTTGAGCACTAAAACCAACATTTTATGAACGAACGCAGCGCAAACTTAAACCTTTTTTGTCACGAGAAAATAAAATAAATTTAAGGCATGCGAAGTTTCGTAACTAAACAAGGGCGTGCGGCACAAATACAAGTGTAAAAGCGGAAATGACGTAATCGATACTGTTCACTTGAGGTGGATAGAAAAAATGTGTGTATCATGTATTTTTGCGTGGGGTAAGAGGGGTACACACACACACACACACACACACACACACATGACCAGCATGTAAAATGAGTTGTAGTGCTTTGTTACTGTCTGTTGGATCAACGAATTCAACTAAGTTGTACTTTAACTTCTTGTAAAGTGCAAACATTTCCTGTAACAAGAAAAATACGGACGTTGAAACCGATCAACTATTTTGTTCAAGGTGTGCAACTCACTTGTCCTGTAACTAAATTGATTCATGTCAAATCCCAATATTTTCGTGTCGACTTTTAATTCCGCTTTGCAACCAGCCATAATACACGCAGCTGGCGAGCAAACAAACAAATTTGACGTAACTTCTCATGAGCTGAAAACTGTAGCAATCATCTCGAAACATCGGCAAATATCAGACAATCAAAGTAGTTATGACTATTAGTTATGACATAAGACATCTCTGATAAGTTGCCTGTCTACGTGCAAAGATAGTTAATAGTCTGAATTTGATCCCTTCATCAATAATTTGCAGCAGCCGTTCATTTTCATTTTCAAGACAATTAAAAAAGGCAAAACTTCCGGCGATAGGTCGCCCACGGTGCATCGTGTCCACCTCATTCGAATCTTTGAAGCGTCTGTTTTATACCGAAGTAGCACATCGTTATGATTTTGAGGGCTCCGTTAAAATTACTAACATATATGTGCTAAATGACACTGAGGAAAGAGGTTCTCCGGCTTCAATGAAAAAAAGTTGGTTATCGATGGGTAATTCAAAACACATCGCCTAGTAGGAATACAGTATGCAGTGTATAGTCAAAAGTGCCGTGTACCTATTTTAAAATGCAAGCGAATGACCTTATGTTATTCTTAATGGGTCGTTTGAATATGTCAACTGAACGGTATATGCTGACTTTTTCTATTGGTGGTCAGTGCTTTATCACTGGGTGCACAGGGCAACTTCACGTTTCGGTTTGTGCCGGTTAAAATCTTTTAGGAGTAATTCCATTCTTCAACTGACAGCTGCTGGGATGCAGTTTCTCGAGGCCATGTCTAAAATATTGCCGATAAAAGGTGGCTCTAAAGTGCATGAAATCTTAAGTGTGGCCATTGAAATAATGTAAAGATATCGAATACTTTTATCTTTCGATTATGAGTACCATCCTGCAAAGTCGTGTATTCTATCATTATCGTGTAGTATTTCGACTCTAGCCTTGGAGTCTATGGACGAAATCCATAAAATGTGGCCATGAAAATTTAAGATTCTAATTATCTTCTTGTGGTGCGCCGGGCTGTGTGACATGCTGACATGTCGTGGGTTTGAGCCTGAGGATGAAATGTTAAGTCTTATCTTTCCAACGAAAGCTTTTTAGCGGTACTTCCTTACGGTGCAGTTTATTTTACTGTTTACAAGGCCTCCGTCTAGATAGATGGTTTATTTATTTATTTTTATTTACTTATTTTTTTTTAGAAAATTTCATCCCAGTCTACCATGCCAAGACTGAATTACGTAGCTGCACGTAGGTACAAAAATTAAAAAATCAGTTGTCATTTTCACCTCAACCATGAGAAGATACAAAATATATTTTCTGAGATCTGAGGTACCTGATGGACATTTAATAAGGAAATGGATATATTTTTGTTATTTACAAAATAAAGTGGTTTTCACACCTCTGTTATGAATTTTATGCACTGCATGGATTATTTTGAAAACGGTTACGAAGAATCTACTATAGTTTCTGTCGGATTCTTTAACTGATGGATATGTAAGTAACCCAGAAAACTTCAGGGACTGAACTCATACATACACCGAATTTACTAGCTGATGTTTTTCACTCCGACAATGCTAGCTGACCTTTTTTTATATTAATACATGAAGCTTTTCGAAAACCAGTGGCGAAGAGATTAAAGTTTTTCGTAATACAAGTTCCACACAACATTTTAATTTACTGGAGAAAACTTCAGCTTTTCTAAGGCCTAAATATTTTACCGAAACGACTCGTTGGGATCCCCTGCTCTTTCCTAGCTTTTGAGTCTGTGTTTGAACACCGACTAAAGCGGGCATTGTAAAAATTCATGACAACCTTAATTTATGACAGTGCTTTCAGAGGACATTCAAGCCACGAAGCATTGTCAAGTACTTTGTAGAGTAAACTTATATACACAGAAAGTGATCAGGTTATAATCATCGCAGATATGGAATAATATACCTACCGTCACGAAGGCCTGGTTCGATGCTATGTCTACGAAAACTTGAAAAGGCTAACTCTCTGGTTGATGAACTCGAAACAACCCCATGCAAGAGTTTATAATTGCAAGCGAAGTACTTAACGTCAACAAAGGCAGATCCAGGGGGGAGAGTCAACCAGACCAGACTTTCCCCCAACTTCCCTAAATGTACTTGTAAGACCATTGGACATAATTGTTTGATAGAGAAGAAGGTTGAAATTTATGGCGTTAAACGACTGTTAATAGAGAGATTTTGCATCGCGTTTACGGCCAACGGCAAAGGGCAAACGGCAGGCAGCTGCTTGTCATAAAACTATCAGGAAGAACTGAAATTCTCTTATTCTACCTTATTTTTCTGTTTTTAGCACTTGCTTGATAGCTGTGGTTAACAGGCAAATTATAAGCTAAAATCAGATAAATTTCACGCGCTTTTGCTAAACAGCAAATTTCAGCCTGACGTTTGCCGTTTGCCTGTTTGCCGTAAACGCGATGCTAAATCTCTCTAATAAATGCCCGTACGCTTGGATCCCCCCCCCTCCTTATGAAAAATTCCTAGAACCGCCCTTACGACATCATCAATCGCTATGAACCATTAGTCCAATATTTTTCAGAAAAGCGTTTTTGTTATATTAGCTTAGTTGTGTCTCGGGGAGTTAATCATAAACAGGAAATTGTTTGTCCTTGCTTTGTTTTGGTTTTCTAAAAGAATACTACCCGTCGATCCAAACAGCGAGCACGACGTGTTTCATATTTGATTTCCCACGCTGCAAATTGCTCATGCTGGACCTAATGCATTTGTAAAGAAATTAAGTCAACTTCACTGTTTGTTTTCTTCACTGCCTGAATATTGGAATTATCTCTCAAGAATGTAATTAATGGTTTATTGAAAACAATGGTGATGTTGGTCTTACTAGTGTCAAATATACTTGGTTAAACATTTCTTGAGCGGCTTTTATGAGCTCCAGGTCTTCAGCACGTGACGGTTGTTGATAGGGCCGAGTAGAAGGTAAGAAGTACGGCGAGATGAAAACACAACAACATTTAATTTAACGTTCTTAAGTTGACGCCATTGCAAGATCGAGCACATGGGAATTACCCGGCATGCCATCCGGGCACTACAGATTACATCAACAACGGTGTAGTTAACTTCACGCGTAGTTGCTGAACTTGCAAAACACATTTGTCAGCCAGAGTGGCACGCACTGTTTGGCTCATTTTATAATGATATATAAGTGTAAGCCTCGTCAGAAAAAACATTTAACATATATTTACTCTATAATACATCATTTCTTAGTTACAAATATTCTCTTTCATCGCTCGTACATCGGATACAAACATTTATCGTCGAAAAGATTACCTTGAACTGAGTTTTACTGCAGCAGCTCATTATAGCCAGGAAATTCAGATCAGCCTCTAATTGAATGCAGTTCTAAGTACAAAAGCTTTCTTGTGGAAATTACGTGGCATGCATGTGCAAAATAAAACTATCCTTATCACAAAAGTTTTGCGCTTCAGGACTCCCCTTGAAAAAAAGAAGCAGAAGCTGAAATGACGCGGAAACGGCCTATTACAACAGAGTGCGGTCCAAAACTGGCGTGCAAACCATCTTCCTTGCTACGATCCAGAATCAGCGCCAGCACATTGGCAGTCAATAGGAACCGCCCTTCGGACTACTCCAGTCCCGTTTGGAGATGTCAACTTTATCACCCTCAAAACCGGCTCGCATTTTGGGTAGCCTTGCCCGGGAATTCTGGCCAGACAAGTGAACGCAACAGGGTGACATTTCACGAACAGTATGTTCCTCCTATTGAAGGGTACGATACCCACAGCTTTTACACATGCCCGCGATGAGGGTTGTACAATTGTAGAATTCAACGGCTTGAAAGCTCCAGCTGGGGCGATTTCCATGATGAGAAGACACCATAAAAACGTTACTGTAAGATACTGGAAAAAACAAAGACAACAATAACAACAAAACATTTTAGTTAAAAAATGAATGAATTACTTCAGTTATATGATGCTCTAGTGCGACTTCTGTTTTGCAGTAAGGAATTTGCGAAGGCTCAGACCCGATGGGAAATGATCAGAGGACTTTTGAAGGGCATATAGTTTACTAGTGGCATTATTGAGTAGCAACACTTGCGCCCGAGCATTTAATTCATTTAATAAGAAAAAAATGTTGAACAGAGATGTAGCATGAAACTATGGTATGGAAAGTTGTTGCTTGGGCTTTCCACAAGCTGTTCGAGACTTCCCAAAAAGTTGCCCTAAATTTCTCAAAAAGTTGCTCCAAAAAAAGTCAAAAGTTGCTTTTTGTAACGAAAGTTGCTCAAAAGTGGCTCAAAAAAACAAAAACATTTTTTTTCTCTCTCTTCTTTTATTTGGTCTAATGCAAAAATATGCAATCTGCACAACAAAAGTAACATTTCTAAGATTTTTTTTTTTTGCAATTTTGCGTTGTAACCAGCGTCGCTAAGTTTGTACTTTGCGCTCTGTTGAAAATCGCGGCTTTCACGGGAGTACTGTCTCGCTCCTGCTTCTGCGGCTACCCTCAAAGGATCTGAATGACCTTCGTCACCTGAATACAGTTGAACCTCTCTAATGCGAACACTAAAGGGACAGACCAAAGTGTCCGCATTAGAGAGGTGTCCGTATTATAGAGGTCACCAAGATTGCAACATTTTTAAGACTCCACTGACAGTTTTAAGTGTTCAGTAACGAAAAATAGGCCCAGTGTATCTAAACTGACTAATATACGGTATCAGACACATTGATTTGTACATCTCAGTTACAGTACATACTTTATACGAATCGGTTATTTGAAACTAAAGGAACTACGTACAACGCAATGCTTCACCTAAAAAGGTACTAATAAAAGTACAATTTTCAAAACTCCAGTTGAAGATCAGTGAATAAAACGTTCATGCTTGCGTAATCACAAACTCGTGCACACTATATGTGAACTATATGTCAACACCGGATCACCAGAGTGTCCGTAATAAAGAGGTTAAGTTTATATGACTTCGCTCTCTGGGGCCGAGATTTAGTGTCCGTTGTCCTTATTAGAGAGGGTCCGTATTATAGAGGTTTTTTTCATAGAAAACGGGTGAGAATTTTTTCGGGACAAAGGGGAATGTCCGTTATAGAGAGGTGTCCGTATTAGAGAGGTGTCCGTAAGGAGAGGTTCGACTGTACTCGAATCACTGGAGTGTGAAAACTTCCTCCGCCATTTTGTATTTTCTTTAAAAAACCGCTGACCTAACAGCCTGGCTGCATGCATCTTTCGCCCATGATCTGTCCCAGGGGGGAGGAACTGCTCTTTTTTCACAGGAAATGCACAAATTGTCTACAGAAACATTGTGAAATATGGAAGCATGGCCCATTTAAGCGCTAAAAGCTGCTCCGATATTTCAGAGTTTGTAGAGACCAGAAATTGCTGAATGCAAAAAGTTGCTCGAAACGAAAAATGTTGCCCGAGCTGAGACTTTGTTCATGTAACGCTATGTGTTTGGTTGCTTAGGGTTAACTTTTCGTTAAACCCGCGTCTGTCCTTGGAAACGGTCTGAAACGTAGCAGTACGCCACTACTGCGTATTACGAGCCCTGGAGGCAAAAGTATTTGTAAAGCATACCTTCATTGTTGTTTTCATTGCCAGTTGTCTTCTGCCTCAGCCTTTCCTACAAACAAGAGTAAGCCACCTCAGTAAAGTGGATCGAAATGGAGAAGAACATGGTAGAGAATAGTTCTGAAGCGTTTAATCAAGAGTAATGCATAACTGTGAAGGGTGGGGTAGGTTGAGGCCTTGAAGTAAAGAGCACATCCGGAGCAGACCAGATCGTTGAAATAAAGGAGGGTGGAGTAGAGAAGGGAAAGTTTGAGTACAGTAGGGAAGATGGAACGGAAGGGTGGATTACATTGGCGTGGATAAGAGCTTAGTAGAGTGTCCAGCTAGCCGAAAACGATACAAGAACGTCTAATTTTGGAGCTGAAGCTGAACGTTCTTATATCTTTTTGCGATTTGAGGCTGAAAACGTTTTTAAGGTGTTCTCAAATTACATGGTATACACAAGGTCAACTACCTTGATAATACTTCAGACTTTGTATCACGTGATGACTTTGATGGTGTGGAAGTTATTTCAGTTATAAATAAGAACTGCTGATTATGACAAACCGAGATGTGTGTCACCATTGTTGATGTTATACAAAACATTCCCTTAAGTATTTTGGTTAATTTACATTTGTTACCTTGATTTTATATACAGATTAGCAAAATAAAAACGTTCTTAATCGACTGTAATACGTTCTTAAAATTTTGGTTAATCTCAGCCTCGACGTTCTTATAAAAAAGGTTCTTATATAAAAAAATTAAAAAAAAACAGAGTGTACTGAAATAAGGCAAATTGCCGCATTCTTTTGTAGCTACAGTTTGTTCGGTTAGCTGGCTTGTCTCGCCATGTCGGTCAAATAGCAACACTGAAATTAAATATTAATTAACAAACACGCACGCATTTAAATTAACTAATGCACCGTTCCATGGAAAGTTCATACTCCTTAAATAGGCCAAAATATTGGATCAAGAATTAAACTCTGATCCAATTCTCCTTCAGAGAGCTTTACCGACCATGCAAAATACCATGCATGATTAATTAGGTCAGTTTCCTTTCTGGTGTTTGACAGATAATTGTTCTGATGGCATCCAAAGGAGCGTCTACTTACCAATCAATACTATATTCCTGCCGCTGACTCGTTTGGGGATCTTCCTCCACAAAATTAATCGTGTGCTTTATGTCTTACGCCAAGGAGAGAACTGTTCAAGAAATTCGCAAAGTGGGATTACTTATATATTGTTGTGAGGTGGAACCAATCTTCCTGTTTGTCACCAACCGATAAACTCTTCCTGTAAGGAAAGCTCAAAGTTATAGTTGATACGCCTGAACCGTTAATTAAGGAGGTTTCCATTTCAATTGAATGTTAAGCGGGGTCAAGTTCTTTTCGAGTTTGCCGGGTCCAAAGTTCATTCAGTCTGTGACAAACAAGGCTGCCAGTTGTTTTTTCCCCCCTTTTTTTGCTAAGAAGTGAATTTTTCCTGCCGCGAAATCGTCCTCGAAGTGGTTTTCCTTCTTGTAAATTGCCAGTGAGCTTCAACATTACGCTTCCCTCCTCATTGTAGACATGGGTACCCATAGGAGTACCCACAGGAGCCCTTCGACGGCCTGTTATGACCCCCACTGCGAATAGGGGAGGGAAGAACCATTACACCCTGTGGCATAAATTTCCACCCAGCGCAAATGAGAAAGCATTCTGACTCGCAAAAAAAGCAACATTTTGTTGAGGAAGCAAAATACTTCCAGTCGCAAAAAACAACAACAACAAAAAAAACATTAGATGGGTTCCTTTTTTTCTTTCGTCGAAGACGCTGCTTCCGCAAAGAATGTTGTGAGCTTCGACATGAAGCTTCGCTTCGCTTTTCTTCCGCAAACAATGTTGCACGGGGTTGCAAACGGCTATTTGAGCTTAATTAAAGAAAAGCCATGTGATGTTGCCGGAAGATGTTTTAGGCTCCACAATGCTTCCTTTTTTTCCAAAGTGTCACGTTGGAGATGACCTTTTTAAAGAGGGGTCAACTAATTTTCTGCAAAATTACGTCTTAATTTGTTTATTCATTATTCATGAAAGACGTGGTTAGAAGTCTCCTTGAAATTACAGGTCGGGAAATAGCCTAAGGCTTACCACTTAAAAGAACACTGCCACGAGTTGATGTGCCCATTATTTCTCACGCCAAGAAATTTTCCAAATTTAATTTCATTGCGAATTTTATTTTCATCGAGCAACTTACTGGCCGGTGAAAATACTTAAACCGATTCTTGGACGCTTGGAAACGCCCGCGTGTGGAACTTTACCGGACACTGGTACTCTTCTTCCGCATTTTTCCATTTGTCGCAAACGTCACTTCCGTCCGTTAACACTGGGTGCCAGAGGTTATTTTTTTCTGTTTCGGATGATAACGCGGCGAAACCGCGGCCACAAGGCGCAATGCGCTGAGAGAGAAAAAAACAAGGGGTCATACTCTTTGGCTTTGCCCGTGAAACATTGATTGATACTTCGGCGAAGAACGCTTTAGCTGGAACTTCTTTCATTCTCCTTCTTGCACTCGCAGACGCTTCAACCATTGTTCTACTATTGGAAGAACAATGCCGGCTAAAGAACTTTACAAGAAGACAAAGCTATCTTGGTCAATAACGGAATCAATTCATGAATTGCGCGCAAGATCACTAGCTTTTTCTCTAGCGATTTTTCTATGCAGATTCCTATTCCGGTTTAGGATTAAGAAGATGAGTAGCATACCTTTTCCTAAAAGAACAACCTTTTCGAAGAAGGGATGCTTAGCTATATAGTTCTTGTGTTCATCCCCTATCCAACCAGACACGTTAATGTCATCGTATACGCTAAATTCCTGTTCTCGTCAGTTCCCGTAGAACTGATCCACACAAACAAACGAAACAAAGTGTGTCTGAAAAATAACGTGTGAAGGCTGAACCAGCAACGTTTAAAACTTTAACGGAAAATTGCGTTCCTTTTGTTATTCAGCATTTTTAGCAAATAAGCATGCGTAAACTCCATGTACTCCATTGCGTACCAAGAAAACCGCGTACCATATGGAAGACAAAATTACGTCACAGTCAAATATAAAAGCGATCGAAATCACAATGTAAAAGGAACGGAACTCAACTGTGAGCATGAAAGGGATCCGTCACGTATGGTCTAAGAGCTAACTTTTCTCTCCCTCACTGCCTATCGGGGATAGGTATCCGAAAGTTGCAAGGGGCCTAAGCTGGGACTGGTATAAGCGATCTGCGGGCCGAAATATCAGGGATTATTAAAAACTGAATCATTGGATAATGCAATTCAAGACTTTTCATTGGCTTAGCTATCATGGTATATGAGCTAATATACCATGACCTCCAAATATGATAAGTGTACGCGTCAGCTTAAAATTAAAAGGGAGCTAAAAAATTTTTCCTGAGGAAACAATGGCGGCCGGCGATAATCGCTTCGCACCAGAGTTAAATGAAAAAGAAGTCCTTGAACTGTTACAAAACGCAACACCAGGGAGCACAAAGAGAGCCACAAAGTATGGCATGAAAATATTTCAAGGTAGCAACTTCTAATCTTTATTTTGACAATTTAAGCATATGTGTTTATAGTTAATAGTGCGAAGCAAAACCATGCAAGTTGAAATTCGGGAATTTGTTGTTGAAATTTGTTGTTGAAATTCGGGAAGATTTGTCTAATCTTGGGGGCGTTTTTAATAAAACAATTATTCCACTCGCGCTTGTTGGATATGAGATGATTATAGCCAACTCGGCGCTACGCGCCTCGTTGGCTATCTATCATCTCATATCCAACGCGCGCTCGTGGAATAATTGTTAATTATCATCATGGTACCACGCTCAGGCTTAAGTGACCAGAGGTACCACTACTGGTTCTATTTTCCTTTAGGTTTTTAGTGTGCACATGCATAATTGCACTTGTGGACCAATACATGTCACGTGGGAGTACGTTAATAGACTACTTTGACGATAGGGTGGCCATTTTGAATTAAATTGTTTCAAATAGCCATTATGGGATGCCCAGGGGGCAAATACATCTCAATCTGCCCCCTAAGCATCCTATAACATCATTTAAAACTAGTAATCACCATGAGTAAGTGGAGTGCTGCCAAGAGGTAGAAACAGGAAAATAGAGAAAATGTAACGTGACATGGTCCCCTTAGTTGTAAGTGGTTTTTGAAAAATTATGAGTTGATATGGAATCGTGTCTACGCTGTAGCTTCGGTGAACCTCCCCTGGGTTAGTTTCCCAGTATTTTTATTATGTGTAGATTCCCCCACTGAGAAGCTTGCTCCTGAAGGCTGGTTTTCCCTAGCACATGAGCACAAGCATAAACATAAGCATAAACACTCGCATAAGAAAGTGACAACACCCACGACATAAGCATACCGGTAACCATAAGAAGAAAGAGCAGAGTCCGTTCTTAAGCTTACGTTATGCTTATGTCGCAGTGGGAACGGAGGTGAAATAAGCACTGATACGCACAAGAGCTAAAATTAACAGTAGCTCGTATTTCTTCCGCCGTTATTGCGCTTGCGTACGCCTCATTTTCTTGTGCTTGTTTCACGCGTGGAAACGTCGTGGAGATATGCTGGTGCTTATGCCTATGTGCTAGTGAAAACCAGCCTTAACACAGGGGCACCCAACGACCAAATTGAGCAAAAAACTTTTAAGGATATTTCTAGGCTCCTTGTAATGTTTAAAGACTGTTTAAAGAGAAGTTTTTATCAGCTAGAGAAATTTGATCTGTTCGGATTTCTTAGCTGAAAATTGAAGTGCCTGAAAATTTTAGGGAATGAAATCTTCATTTCAGAAATTGATGGCTGAACGTTACCTTTGAAAAACTTCTCGGCGAAGTATTTGCTTACCCGAAAAATGTTTACCTTTTTGACAGCCAAAAATTGCAAAAATATCCCTTCCGAAAATGTATTTTTCTGGTTTTCCCTGGCTGCGAATCTTTTTGGTGATGGTCTAGTTAAGAAATCAATACACATTTGGCAATGTAGAATCCGAAAGTCTTGGAACGGGTAGACTCTCCCGAACAGATATTTGACCGAAGTTTCTCGTTGGGTGCCCCTGTTCTGACAGGGAAACTGATCCAGTTAATCAAAGGAATATTTGTTTTGAAGGTAAAATGACATAACAGGGAAAAAGAGATTGTTGATGCCATTGTTTTAGGCCAATGGATCGCAACTGAATTTCACAATTGTGAGGGCCGGAAGAATATAGTAATTGTTCGAAATTTATTGGAATTGTTTACAGTTAATTGGAATTATTTGCGATTGGAAAAATGATAGCACTTGCCTTTTCCAACCGTAAGTTATTAACAACTACAAGATATGGCGACATCTAACGTCGGCAACAATCCGCCTACTCAATTTTAAGTATTAAATAGTGAACTTGTGACAACTGTTTACATATCAACAAGAAAGTACGCGAACTGTATCAAATCAGATCTAAGCTTGACAAAGAAAGCATAGGCCGCTGTAAAACGCATGTAGTGTCAATGTTGATATGAATTCATCGTAGAGGTTGCTAAGTAATGTCTGTTTTAGCTTCAGGAAGTCCACAGTTGAATTGGAAACACTTGGTCGAATAACAGCGCCGATGAGCTCATAAAAGCACACTGCACACCTTTGGACACATTACCAAAACCTTCGAGACCGTGAATACTTCCACAAGCAAATAATCTTATATTCGACATAGCAATCGAAGCAGAAAATAAAAGCAATTAACTTTCCCATCGCTTCTTCGCCGCCAGGCGCACACACCGCATGCCAAAATGGATCACACATGTCATGCGCAACAACGCTGCCCTTGTTACCGTGGGCACAACGTTAGACATCCAGAAATCTAGACATCCGCGCATTTCAAATCGAACAGGATTAGAATGGCTGCCTCGTTACCTCGGCAGCAACAATAGAAATCAAATGGCCGCCGTGTCCTGGAAGTGGACTATTGCTTCGAAAGGCCTTATCTTCAAATCAAGATTGCTTCGAGTCCGTGATGAAGAACAAAAAACTGAAGAATAACTTGTAATTAGGGTCTCTCCGTTGGGAGGACCACTGAAGTAGTTACTATTCTAGTTAGCAGTGATTTTTGACAACATAACCAGTTCGCAAATAAATAAAGTTCTGGAGCCGGAGGTTATTTTGTAAGAAACCTTTATTGCACAAACACCCATGCTATTCTGTTTTTGAGGGACACGTCACGTCCCAGCTTGTTCACAGGTCTCCTGCTAAGTACCTAACCACGAAGTCTACGTGAGATTGCAAAAACACCTAAAGTTTGTCGCTAGCGCTTGCGTGAAAAGCGCCGGAACCAACATCTTCTGGCGATAGAACTCGACCGAAGCGCAGATTTAGATCGTGCACGGCACGAGTAGTAAGTAAAAACGTCACTCGCCCTCTATTTCGGCATTTTCGAAAATATATTCTAAGTTTTCACGTCACGCAAGTAAAGAATATAAAACCGCTTACTATTCACAAATATAGTAAAGAAACTGAGACACTATAGAAGGGTAATAAAGAAACAACGTACATGAAGTCTCAGGCCTGTGCGATATCTCGTGCTCTATTTGTTTGGCCACTCAAAATTATAGTCACACAGATAAACATTTTTATCAGAATACCTGACCTTTCTCCCATTATTTGTTTTCGTGGATATTTAAATTTACTGAACGGTCAGTCGCGACCGTGAGTGACTGTAATTCATCATTGGTACCCGTTATTGAAGTCAGGGCCAAAGCGGATGCAAATACTTTAGATTGTTTTCTTTTTCCACATGTCTCTGTTACATTACGTCTGTAATTAAATATAAATACCAATTATCTGTAAACGATCACCACAATATTGAATTCGAACAAAAAAGGTCACGTTTTCTTTTCCCAGTATATTGTGATATACCGTACTCTGCAAAACAACAACGTGAATGGCTAAAAGCAGCCGAAATCAGCGACTTGGGGAGAACGTCAGGACATTACTAAAAAATTTTTTCTTTTTCTCTCTAAACCTATTTCATTCTGGGATAAAAGGCATAAATTTTACGTCAGTATTGAAACAATCGCGAAGTGGTCTTCTGTTTTGAAACGATGTTTACGGTGCCGTTGCCTTCCTTGTTGCTAAAGCTCCCTAATAACTGGTGCAAAGACGTGGCTTCAGTGCCAACGAGGAAAAAGTGAGGAGCTTAAGCAAAGACGACAACGCCAAGATTGATCTCAGAGTCTTCGTCCTCGAGTCTTCATTGTAGCTCGAGTCTTTGTTCCGTTCTGCTGGTCAAGGGGAACCAAGACTCTGGGAACGAGATTGGAGAACGGGAGATCATTTACACCGAAAACCCGGAAATTCCGATTGGGACATCAAATGGTATTCACCATTTCAGAAATTATGATGCATCGGCATAATCAGTGTCTTCTTTCTGTTCTTTTTGGGCTTTCATGTCATTTTGTTCGTTATCCACCTTTTATTAGGACAAGCTGCGTTCTTTATTACCTACACCTAAAATTTCCACCCGGATGGTTCGTGTAAATGCTAAGCGCCCCAGCAATCTCGTTCCAAGAGCCCGCTTTTCCTTTGGTCAGCACCAAGAACACGGACTCTGGTCACAGCCAATAGACCATTTCCGAATTGCTGTTTGCCTCGGTTCCAAAACGAGTCCTGGTGCACAACCATTCAAATGCAAATGAGTTTTGTATTTTCATGCAAATCAAACTCATTATCATTTGAATGGTTTAGCACCAAGACTCGCTTTGAAACAGAGGCAAACAGCAATTCGGAAATGGCCTATTCATGGGCAGTCGCAGCGAAGGTCCATTTTTGTAACCGTCTTAAACGTCTTTGCTTCAAACTTTTGAGTCTGCATAGATGAGAGGTAAGTCCGTGATTTGCGGACTTCCTGCTTTGAAGCTGGGCGAGTCCGTGTTCTCTTGGTGATGACCAAAAGAAAAGCGGGCTCTGGGATCGAGATTGGCGCCCCAGGAGTCAGTAGAGGAGTAATGAAGCTCTGCGCGTGTGTCGTACATCTAGATCCTTTAATGAGGGCTTCGCCGTACAACTTTATTGACGGTTTCGTCATCTTTTTCTGCCAATCCGGATTCGATCAAGGGTGAATAGCCCTATCACTTGATAAATCACTATCCACCCGCGTTTATCCGCTGGATGGCGATGGAGGTATCCACATTTTGGAAAACCAAACTCAATACGTTACCAAATGGAAGACACAATAACTACACGGTCGAATATATATCATCCTAAAATTGCAGTTGACTAGTAGCGAGTTGTGAACTACAGGCACGTACCAGAACCTACTTTTTGCGTACAATAAGCTCTTACAATGATGATCCTGTCTTCTGTGATTATAGTTTTTAATTCGGAGGCATTTTGTGGAAAAAAAAATAGCACATCTGGCGTTGCGTATCTCAATCGCCCGAACTTGTCTGGATTTGCCCCCCAAAATTCGATGATTTGACTCATGTTTGACCCAAAATGCAGTTGTTCCTTGTGGTATCATCCCTTTTGCTCCTCCAGAGGGGATGACACCACATCACAACCCTGTTTCTGGCTTTTGATTGACGTGACGTCTCGTCAGGAAGGCTTTGCACCGTCACGTGGGAAGGTATTGCGCCTGCCGTACAGGCAGCGGACAACACCATTAGCATACGCACTGTCAACGTTTGGCCGCCATCTTGTCTTGTTTCTGACTACAGGTTGGTTGGTGCAGTGATGTGAAGGTCGACCGTTTGAGAAGTGCTTATCGAGAAATACCCCTTATTTACGATATAGACCTTTAGTACCGACATGGCGGATGCCACAGCCCGCTCGCTACAGTATGAATATAAAGCGGTAAGTTTTGGATAAACCCTTTAAGTTTCTGTAGCCGCAGGCCACGTGTGTCTAGAGCTGCACTGTAGCACAGCACTTTTAGGTGACATGGGTTAAAACCTAGGTCGATATGACTGTACATGTCGATTTCGTTAAGTATTATGTTAGAATCTAAGGCGAGGAAGTCTTAAAAAGCCTAGCGAAAGCAGTTTGCGATATACTTGAATAATAAGGGTTAACTTCACTTTTATTATCATGCTTATAAATCCTCTCGTGTAGTGGAACCTGGTTCTATTGAATTATCATTCGTAAAGCAGCGTAAAGAAACTATGGCGTAATTTTTTGATCCCCTTTGTTCCTAACTAAGATTTTTCTTTATCTCGAAATTTGCAGAATTTACCGAATACCCTCTCAACGTACATTTGACTTCAAAAAGCTGCTTCCGCAGTTCTGCAGTAGTCAGTAATTTATGATACTGTGGTCTGCAGTAGCAGTTTCCTCTACCACCTAGTCACACTATGTGACTGTTGACTGCAGTAGCAGTGTCTTCAACCACTTAATCACACCATGGTACTGCAGGCTGCAGTAGCAGTTGCTTCAACCACTTAGACACACTGTAGGGCAGCAAAATGCAGTAGCAGTCGATTCGTACCACCTTTTTGTGAACAGATGTTCTGAAAATGCAAATTTGCTCCTCATGTGCAACATTATTACATATAATACATCATTTGCCTGTTTTGTCTTTACTCTTCCAGAACTCCAATCTTGTGTTGCAAGCTGATCGCTCCCTGATTGAGCGCCGTGGTCGTGATGAGGCTACAGGAGAGGTTGTATCACTTGTGGGACACTTGGGAGGAATCAAGATGGGTGACAAGTACCAAAGAACTAAACCTCCAGTGTCAGAGGAGAAAAAAGCCAAGTTAGCTATAGCTCTATACTCTCTTGAACACACTGTAGAAGTTATAAACTGTGTTCCATCTCCCAAATTAAAGTTTGTTTTGCTGAGAAGGTGGTCTTGGTAATATGGCAGAGGTGACTTTCTCATAATACCAAAAAACAAAAAAAAAAAACAAAAAGTCATATAACAAGTTTTGTGCTGTGTACACATTAAACAGTTGGCTGGAGACCACTGCAAAGAGATTCTTGAACAATTTACTATATCGACAATAGCAGTTATGTTTGTTAACAAAGGATGACTTTTTGAAGAAGAAGAAGAAAAAAAAAACAAAGTTTCAAGAACTGCAACATACTTTTTGGGTTCTTGTATGTACCTTAACATGTAAAGTGACAAACATGTTATTTTTTAGACGTCAGAAGATAGCAGAACGAGAAGATTTCACCAAAAGTAAAGCTAGCAGTAGCCTATTGTCAGAAGATTCATCAGACTTGGCTGGAGTGAGGTACCGACCAAAGACGCGGGAAACAAAATCTACTTATGAGGTTCTTCTCAGTTTCATCCAGGCTGCCATCGGAGATCAGGTAGTGGAGATAATATCTTCTGGTAACTGGCCCATTAAAACCCTATTTGGAGAGGTCAAAATATTCTGTTGCAACCCTTCAAAGTTGATTATGCATTTTTTTAGGAGAATTTACGTGTATATATATACAGTATAACTGACTAACGTTAATTGATGAAACTGGTTCTTTGCTCTTCATTCTCATTACATGTAGCCACGTGATATTTTGTGTGGAGCTGCTGATGAAGTTCTTGTGGCTTTGAAGGATGACAAGATGAAGGTATGTACAGTAAATAAATTATGGATGTTCTGTAACAGCAGTTTTCAAATTGAGTGTCATGTTGTGTTATGTTGGATGGTTTGTGGGGTTGCACTGTGTTAATATTGTTTTGCAAGCGCAGTGTTATCATGCTGGTTTGTTTTCAAAAAATGATTCATGTTGCTGATTGTGGTATTCATGGCCATGATTGCCAGTAGTTGTGTACAATGAACAGATATGATCATTGCCATGTTGCAAAACTCCTGTAGCCTTTGATTGTTGTTTAATTAATCTTGCTACTAACTAATCTTCAGTGAGTATGTTCTGTTCAAACTGAGTGTCTGCAATGGTGAAATGAGATTGGTTCTGGCAGTGACCATCTCAGAATGTACTGTTTACTGTACTATGTTGCAGGTACAAATTAGTTCTGTTGAAAAAATTAATGATAAAATATTATTTCAACCTACACTGTACATGTAGTTTGATTTTTGAAATTTTATTTGTGTGGTATTCATTACCATAAATGACATAGAAATAATTATTTTTTGTTTTACAAACCAAACTAGATAAAATAATTTTGACCTGAAATGAATTTTTATCTGCAAGATAATTATGTACAGTGACTCTCATTGTTCTTTCCACTTTAATTTGTTTTCAAATCTGTTAGGATAAAGATCGTCAGAGGGAGATCATATCTTTGCTTGGAGCAATGCCAGATGAAAGATATGCGCTGCTGGTAAACTTAGGGAAAAAGATCACAGATTACTCTGTTGACAGAAGTTTGCTAAATGATGGTCAGTATTGATAGTTCAAATTTCTTCTTTGTTACACATCTTGCACACATCATTGGTTGGGAATAAAGTTCTGTAGTAAAATAAAGCATTGCAAACATCCATCAAAAGTATTTCTTTAGGGAAAGTGCTGATGTACAGTCAGGGGTTTCAATAACTTCTGAAATAGCCGTCCATGATAGCCCATTGTAGGCGGCAGTTTGACAAGTTTATGATAGGATTTTTAGTGAAAATCCAGACAAACTAGCCGGCGGTGAGAGGCGAAGTAGGCGGCGAAATTCGCCGGTTGCCGGCTTCTATTGAAACCCCTGACGGTACACCATATTTATGCGCAAGCTTGTTGTTTTACAAGTTACTGAAAATGCAAACAACACTTTGAAAGCAAGTGAGTTTTGAGAAAACAAACAACTGCATGAATGTTGTACAAAAGCATCTCACCCTGTTTGTCTGTTATACATACATGTACAGAGACGGTGTTTATTTGCATATTGAGGTGGTCCCTTATTCGACGAAACAATTGAAAGGCTCTGGGCCAAAACATCCTAACTGACTTTTGTGCAATTTTTAGGTCATTTTTCAAAATCGCGACCAATTTTCACTGAACCAATTGCACTAAAAATTAATTATGGGGTGAACATACCCATGCTATATGCCAAAAATTAGGGCAATCCGATGAAAGGAAGGAAAAAGGGTCAAGGAAAAAAAAAAAATTCTTCCTTTGTTATTTTGCTCACATCATTTAGGATAGGTAATTCCATAAGTTAATGTCAGTGTGTTGGGCGAAATCTGGACGCAATTTCGCAAAATGGACGTTTTTGCTCTTAGCCCTTCAGTTGTCTCACTTGTGACAAAAACAGTGACAAAACAGTGAGGTACCTGGTGCTCCCTGATTGGTTGAAATGGTTTTCACATGACTCTGCCAGAAATCCATTGTGCAGTTGGACTAATTTTTCAAAATGATATAATTATGGGAAGAAAATTAATACTTGTATTATCATCACAGCTTATTAATACACTATTGCCATGTGTGAGTTAAGAGGCAATTGAGAACTCTACATGTAGTAGCTTATTACTGTAACGAGCTTCGCTGATCAGACATGATTAAAATCAAGCCATGCTTTACCCGATTCTGAAAATTTGAGTCGTGTTGATTATTTTTGGTTTATGATAATGATCAGCAATCATTAGGAAGGTGCAAGCTGCTTGCTGTTAATCAGTGTTTAATCGTTATTATTTTTTTTTGTCCACAGATGATGTGATTGATGAGACTTATGGAGTGGCTGTGCAGTTTGATGAGGAAGAAGAAGAGGTAGATTAACTTTGCATTATTCTTGGGCACAGTCGTTTAAGTGCTGTCCCGGTCAGTCATTTTACTTTACATCTGAAGGGTTGTGTTAGTAGAACCTTGTTTGCTTGGGCTAGAAACTGGTGCTTATCGACTAAGCTAAAGTTTGTAATCACTGCTTCATTTTTTAGGAGGATAAAGACTTTGATGAGGTTATGGATGAAGAATCGGGCGATGAAGCAGAGGGGGTGGAGGCAGACACAAAAATGACTCTTCAGGGAGGGGTGAGAGAAGAAAATAAAATTTAATGTTTCTTGTGATCATTGAGCCAGTGTATCGTAGTTCCAAGAAACAATGGCAACTGATTACAGTTTCTTTTACGTTTCTCAAACCTTTGTCATCGCAAGACACCTTGAATCCAATAAGTCTTTCCACACCATCGATTTACATGAGGATGGTACTGGTTTTAATTCAGCTTTTCCTCCAACACGGGAAGACATTTTCCGACGAACAGTGTGTTTTGTCTGAGGGTGCCTAAGACTGTGTCAGCTGACGATTAACGCATTGTGCACATCTTGAAAAATATGCGTCAGATCGGAAGCTATACGAAGCAAGGATCGAACTTTCTTGCCCCTTTGTTTAATAGCTAGCTGCAAAAGGGCTTATTTTTTTGTGTAAGCAGTCATTAAGGACAGTGATTTCTGAATGTTGATGAATGATAATGATAATGATAATGATAATGATAATAGTATCACAATTTGTTGCTTAAATATGAATGTTCGTATCATGGCAAAAAATATTGTGATGCACTGGTGTATCGTTGCAGCCCTAATTTCAGTCTGGACCCTTTAAACTTAATTGTAATTTTGAATTGCTTTAAACTTGCAAAACACTGTTTAGTGTACTTCAACAATAAGATTTTTATTTTACTACTTTAAATAAGTCCTTGTTATTCTTTCCGATGATGTTAATTAGTTCAAGTTTGCCGTACGAGTACATGTAATTAGCAAGAATAGGGGAACATTAATTTTGGGTATTTTATGCAAGTTGTCACCCTTGATATTTTTTTGTTGCCCTTATTCACAGCTTGAGGATGAAAGGTCTCAAAGATCAGGTGATAATCTCCATCCCAGAGACATTGATGCCTTCTGGTTGCAACGAGAGCTGAACAAATATTACGCAGATGCCGAGGCTTCGAGATCCAAAACAGAGGAAGTGCTTGAGATCCTTAAGAGTGCTAAGGATGAGAGAGAACTTGAGAACAAAATGATGCTGCTCCTAGGACACGACAAATTCTCTTTTATTCGGTTGTTACGTAAAAACAAGAACATGGTTCTGTACTGTACGTTGCTGGCGACAGCACAAAGTGCTAAGGACAAGAAGGAGATCGAGGAGAAGATGAGTTCTGATCCTGATTTAGCATCAATTCTGCATGCACTGACAGAGACAGAGCAGGAGGACTTGATTCAGGTCAGTTATTAAGTGTAACATCTTCTTGAACAAGATCAGTGTGATCGTCATTTAGCCTTGTCCAGTTTATCTTTAACCCTTTAACAAAGCTGCCAGTGGTGGCTTCAATGATTTTACTCCACTTTATGGCAGACAATGTTACTCGTCAAAGGTGTTAAATTGTGGCATTATTTATCTTTTGTGACATTATTGTTAGTTTGCAATTTCACCTAAATGAGTTAATAAAATTACTGTTTATTAATTTTTCTGCAGGAGGAGCGAGCACGGAAGGCAGCCAATAGGAAAGCTAGGATTGCCGCTGATTTAGATGCTGTTGAGTCCGACCAGGTACATTGTAACTCATTAAACTTCATATTGCATCATCTTACTGGCTCTGTAGTAAGAGGTACATAATTATGTAAAGGTGTTTTTTTGCTCATTTGTTTTGTCATAGACTCGTGGAAGTCGAAAAATACTGGACCTAGAAGATCTGTGCTTCAAAGATGGAAGCCATCTGATGGCAAACAAGAGATGTCAACTTCCTGATGGCTCATTCAGGAAACAAAGGAAGGGTTACGAAGAGGTTCATGTTCCAGCTTTGAAACCCAAACCATATGAAGCAGGAGAGGTAATTACAAAGTTGATTACTGTTGGTATTATATAGTAAGCACG
>BLFK01000990.1:2336704-2378904 GCA_014634185.1 Astreopora myriophthalma | reverse complement strand
TGCAAGGCATACAGGGTCGAATCTTTGGAACAAAAACTTCAGGTGGCTGAAAACTGGCAGTTGAAGAACTGACTGCCTTCAAGTTATCTGAAAACAATCCTAGCCAGATGTAGATGCAAACAGACTGGAAAATATAGAATTTATATTTTTCTTACTTGTCTTGATTGTTTTGCAGGTGAACGTTCTGCTGCAGGCGTACATCTCGCATTTGAAGCTGGAGGGGTTTGCCTTGATGTCGGACATGGTGTACGTCACTCAGGTAACAAAAAAAAGACAGGAATACATTATATTATTGCCACTGAATGGTCACAGTGATGTTTGATGACTCTTCTTACAAATTCACTGTGAAATTGATCATTGCAAGTACAAAGGCTTTTAGGGTCTTGCTGTGTTCCAGGTAAGAGGCGAATACTGGGTAAAAAACCGGACTCAACTGGATCCTGACCCAACAAGTCAAGTTAATAGACTCTGGGGCTTAGTTGTTTAAAGCAGGGTTACATGTAGTTCTAAACAAGTTAAGTACAATAATGACAACATCCTGCATGTGTTAACTGGACTTAAGCTAAAGTTTGTGCTAACCCTGATTCAAACAACTTGCCCCTGAAAAATAATGTTTAAGGAGGGACTCACTGGTATTGACCCCAGCTTGACCTCTTCAGATTGTCTCTGGGCACTCTCTCTCTCTCTCTAAAACCGACTTCATCTGGTGTCCTTGTCCTTGCAACTAACAGGGTTAGAGCTGAGTTTGTGCATGTTTTATTGAGTTCTCTTAACACTTTCCTCACCGAGGAGTACACCACTGAGGTGTAAAATCATCTTGTGTTAGGCAGAGTGAAATCTCTAAAGTACCTTTTGGGAGTCAAAGGGTTAACTTGCCTAAATTACATTTAGCCACATTTTGGGATTTTTGCTGGTCATGCAGGCACTTTCCTTTCCATAAATGTAAAATTAAGTTAAGGAGACATCAATTTTTTTTGTTCTTGTTTGAAACAGTCTTCAGGTCGACTGATGAGGGCCATCTTTGAGATTGTTCTGAACCGTGGCTGGGCTCAGTTGGCTGACAAGAGTCTGAACTTGTGCAAAATGATTGATAAGAGAATGTACGTAATGCAGTTGTTGTTGTTGTTGTTGTTTTGTTAGTTTTTCTTTGAATTGTTGGTCATTAAGCACTAGCAGAATGATAACAACTCAAATGTGCCCTGATTTTTAAATCAAAGGTGGCTTTCAATGAGTCCGTTGCGTCAGTTCAAGAAGATCCCCATGGAAGTAATCAAGAGAATTGAGAAAAAGGAATTCCCATGGGAGCGATACTATGATCTGGGAGCAACAGAGATTGGCGAGCTTGTACACATGCCCAAAATGGGCAAGACGCTGTACAAGTTTGTACATCAGCTGCCAAAGATGGAGCTAGCCACACACATTCAGCCTATTACGAGGTATGTTTTGACTGACAAAACCCACGTTAAACCTTATTAGATTTTGAGACATCGGTGAGATGCGTGCTTTGTTGATCATTTCATTTGTGTGATGGCCTCTGCAGTGTGCAGTGTTAGTGGTCTGGGTTATAGGCATTACTTTGATCATTAAATTTTGTTTTAGTGTGGGGCAAGAAGATGCTTGAACACTTTGCGTTAATTATCTGTGTGTACTTAGCAGTAATGGTCCTACTGGTGAACTCTCAGGAAAACATGCTCAGAATGTGTAGGGCAACCGGAGATGGATTTAGCATTATTTTCATATAGATAGAAGAATGCTCGTAATTAAGTAGCTTCACCACGCTGATGAAACTGAAATGCTCACCTTTTGTGGTCATTCTGCGATTAAAAATTACCAAATGCACTGTTCACTGTTGAGAGTACTCTTGATCAGAATGCAGGGTAGTTATTATGGGAACTCTTTGATCAGGAATTTGGAGGGGGTGGGGGTAAGTGAAAAATGCCCCAGAAAGGGTTGCTGGGGGCTCTGGTATGTTCCAGTTTTCAATGTTTTCAAAAGAGTGTCATACTCTTGTTGTGTTATCCTTTTCTTTTAATCTACTAATTAATGAGACTTTTTTCCACCGCCAACCTCACCAACAACAGCTGTGTTTTGCTGCTTCTGCTGACAAGACAGTTTCTTTCATTTCCTTTGTTAGATCAACTCTGAGTGTGGAGCTTGTCATCACACCTGATTTTCAGTGGGACGAGAAGATTCATGGCAACTCTGAAGCAATGTGGATATTTGTGGAAGATGTTGACAGTGAAATTATCCTGCATCACGAGTACTTTCTGCTGAAGAGCAAGTTTGCATCTGATGAACACACCCTGAAGTTCTTTGTTCCTGTATTTGAGCCCCTCCCGCCTCAGTATTTCATCAGAATTGTGTCTGACAAATGGCTGGGTTAGTGAAGAACTGCAATATTTTAACGAATGTGACTTTAAAGTTTTGTGGATTGATGATGCAGTTTAATCTGGCTTCACATATCATTTGTACATTTTTCAGACAATTGTCTTGGTCCCAAAGCATTTATTTTCATCAAGAGTAATCAACTTAATTAGTTTATGTGATCCGCGTAATAATGAAAGAAACCTTGTCTCCCCATTGTCACTGTCATTGCTATTGTCATCATCATCATCATCATCATCATCATCGTCGTCGTCGTCATCATCATCATCGCAGTCATCATCATCATCATCATCATCGCAGTCATCATCATCATCATCGTCGTCGTCGTCATCATCATCGTCGTCGTCATCATCATCATCATCGCAGTCATCATCATCATCATCATCATCGCAGTCATCATCATCATCATCATCATCATCGCAGTCATCATCATCATCATCATCGCAGTCATCATCATCATCATCATCGCAGTCATCATCATCATCATCATCATCATCATCGCAGTCTTTAGGGTTTTGGTATGTTTTTTCTTTAATACATAGTGTATTTATATGTGTGATGAGTCTTCCATTGTTGACTAAATTTGGCTTTGTTGTTTATCTTGCAGGATCTGAAACCCAGCTTCCAGTTTCATTTCGTCATTTAATTCTGCCAGAAAAAAACCCTCCACCTACTGAACTGCTCGATCTGCAGCCTCTACCAGTTTCAGCTCTGAGAAATCCTGCATTTGAAAGTCTGTACAAAGACAAGTTTCCTTACTTTAATCCCATACAGACACAAGGTGAGACTCGGCATGTCGCACGGAGGAATTCTGTTACAACCAAGTTAGGACAAGCCGTTTGAAGCAGCTTGTCTCATTAACTCTTAACCAAATTTTCAGGTTTTGGTCATTGTAAACCAAGAGTTAAAGGTCGAAATGTAGCCCTCACAATGGCTCTTGATATTGGCATAGAAATGGACCCCCAAAACAAACAAACAAACAAACAAACAAACAACAACAACGACAAGAGATACGATTCTCGTGTTGGACAGCTCAACTTGTCCTCATCCCAAAAATCTCAGCTAAAGACGCAGAATTCTTCCTAATACCTAAAGGGATATGAAATTGCGAAAATAATATCATAAATTATTGTGACATATGAAGTACCTACTCATTGAACAATACGTGTTGGGTATCGACGTAGGATAAGCGTGGCAATTACAGTTTACTTGCGTTTCGTTTTTAGTTTTCAACACATTGTGCAACTCGGATGAGAATGTTCTTATTGGTGCACCCACTGGCAGTGGAAAGACCATCTGTGCCGAGTTCGCTGTGCTTCGACTTCTTCAGCAAATATCAGACTGTAGATGCGTGTATGTCACCCCTCTACAGTCACTGGCTGACCAGGCAAGTTTTGTAAAGCTTTTACACAATTAAAGGCATTACTGACTGATTACTTCCATCCGAGAAGGACTGTAATGTAAGGAGCTACGCAGTTAAACTTCTGTTTTGAGCTTGAATGTTGAATAAATGCAACCAATGATTTAAACTTTATTATCATCCTGAATTCAACTTTGTTGACATTAGGACGGGATGAGGTTGCAGGTGTTCCCGCAGTTCAAGTTTCAGTCTCATTGTATGGAGGATGGCTTCAGCAATAGCAGTTCTCGAGTTTTGAGATCTCGCTTGCCAGTCGAAACAGAAAGCTGCTAGTCGAACTGGAAATTATCACAAACTGTAGAAACTGTTCAAATTTGACTTCAACTGTGTTCGAAACAAAAATAAGCTTCAGGATTATCGGCATCTTCGAGCGTTGGCCATTCTCGGCATATTAATTTTTCTCAAAATGTTTTTCATTGAATCTCTCAGAGGCTATCAATCCACAGTGTACTCCAGGGCCGAGCTGTTCGAAGCAAAGTTAGTGCTAAACTGTGTTAAATACCATGACAACCAATAGGTTCTAATGGGACTTAACCCAAGGTTAGCGTTAACCCTGCTTCGAACAACTCGGCCCAGAACTTGAGACGCCAACTACCCCGCAGTAAAAGATCTCACCAGTTCTAGTGGAGTCGCGAGCACACTCAGTTGTCTTAATAGTTACTGAAACGAGAAACAAAAACGTATTTTTGTCAGGTGTATGCAGACTGGCAGAACAAGTTTGGTCTTCAGTTGGGTAAGACTGTGGTGATGTTGACGGGAGAAACAAGTGCAGATCTGAAACTTCTTGCTAAGGTGAGGACGAGACAAAAATTGATGAAAAGTGTGAGCTGAAATAATCACGAGCCTTAAAGGGGGCATTATCGAGATGTGGTGTCGGGTCAAGCACTCTTGCAATTGCCTCCACTTTCAAGCAAAGTGCTTTTGTAAAGAGCAAGGTAGTAAAAAGATATCTTACACTGCGCTTGAAGAAGCGTGACATTGGCTCGTAAATCTTACTGACTGGCAACATTGACACGGAACATTTTGTTTTCTGGGAGCTCACGTCGATATGCTTATACGGCTTGATTGTCTTTCTAGGGTAACGTGATTGTCAGTACACCGGAACAGTGGGATGTGTTGTCACGGAGGTGGAAGCAGCGAAAGAACGTGCAGAATGTGCATTTGTTTATCCTGGATGAAGCTCATCTGATTGGCGGTGAATCAGGAGTAAGAAAGAATATTCTTAGTGAATGATCAAGCTCGTCGTGTCGGAGCTTAAGGGTAGAGGGGGTAGGGGTGGCAGGTTGTGTTCGAGGTGGGGTGGGTTGTGGATGTTAGAAAGTTAAAGGAATTGGATTGTCAGAGTAGACTTTTTGGTTGAGGGCAGGGTGGGTGCACTTAAGAAGTTGAGCGTATTGTGTCAGTTTGGATTTGGGGGGTACTGTGCATATTTTTAAGGGGGTCCAAGGTGGTGTCACGTGTAAGTGCACGTGAGGAAGTGAAGGAAGATAACGGCGTGCCGCTGGATTACTTTGTGGTGGCTAGGGTGACTGAGTGGATGACCTTTTAAGTTTTTCGAAGCAGGGTTAGTGTGAAACCGGGTTAAATACCAAGACAACGTTCTTGGCTAAGCCAGGGTTAGTGCGCTTCGAACAACTCGCACTTTTCAAGCCGTCACATAAACTTGCGTTTACTTTGGATTTTGCATTCTTTGTTCAGCCTGTGATGGAAGTCATTGGTTCACGCATGAGATACATCTCATCTCAGATCGAGCGTAACATCAGAATAGTGGCTCTGAGTTCGTCTCTGGCTAATGCTAAGGTAACTGCACTTGAGTCGATTTTAAAGGGAATTTGTCGTTTTGCTTAACACCTGCGTTACGCTTGTGTCCGTTTTTGGTAATGAGTCAAATGATCACTGCCCAAAGTGGGCTCCACGATGTTCTTTTCTTAAACAATATTTTGTTTGTGTGTTGAACAGGACGTTTCCCAATGGCTGGGAGTCGGTGCTACAGGCTTGTTTAATTTTCATCCCAATGTCAGACCGGTACCTCTTGAACTCCACATACAGGTGCGTACATGCGGAAAATTGAAAGTTCGCTTTAATTGGATTTGTTTTCCCGGGTGAGTGTTGGGTCGAATTGTGTAAGTGATAGAAAAAAATTAAAATGTAATTTGAACACAAGCGCGATAAAAGGTCTTACCTTTGAGCAAGGGTTGGCGAAGAGTTGACAAGAATTGAACAGGGGACTATTAAGAAATAATTCAAGTTGCCAGGGATAAGGTGTGAACCAAGGACGTCAATATGGGAGGGTTTGTTAACATCTGTTTTTTTCCCGACTGTTTTCGTTGCAAACCCTTCCCTCGACGATGTAACTGCTGATCACCTTGCCCGACACTTTTAACTTCGAACCCCTTCCCCCGACAGTTGTTATTGGTGGCGCCCTTCGCCGAGCGATGTAACTACTAACCTCTCCCTCGACCGTTCTTAACTAATACCTCGCCCGCCCATCCCGACCGCTATAACTAGTGACCTTCCAAGGGTTTGTGGGTTTCTTGCGGCAACTTTCATGTACTCAAAGCACATTCCCGTACTGATATTTCACTGGCTGTGTGTTCTCCAGGGATTCAACATCACCCACACTGCATCTCGTCTGATCGCCATGACAAAGCCCACCTATCAATCGATCGTAAAACATTCTCCCAAGAAACCTGTGATCGTGTTTGTACCCTCGAGGAGGCAGACCAAACTAACTGCTCTGGACCTGCTAACTTTCTCTGGAGCGGAAAATGATGCACCGAGGTAAGATAAGTTAAACGAAACGAACAACATAAAGCAGCTCGTTAAAGCAAGTAGTGTTATGTCTGCTGTTATTATGTCTGCTGTTATTAGGAGACCTTGCTGCAAATAGCCGTCATAGCAGGCGCTAGGATAGATTTACAGAAGCGACGAAGTCGCGCGCACGATATTGGAAACGTGCGCAGCATTCTTAATCGCGCAGCCCCTTAAATACATCCCAGTCTCTGCTCTTCAGATTATGTAGTTAACTTAGTTTCTTTTAGACGTCAGGTTAAAGAACTTTAGAAAGATCTATTCCCTCAGTGTCGGGCCAAACGAAGAACATTTGTTCTAGGAATCGTGTAGCCCGGAAAAAAAAAACAAAAAAAACGTCTTAAAGCGGAGGTTAAGCATAAGCCTTGGCTTTAGTTTCGGACAATGCCATCAATGTGAAAGAGTAATCGACTTACGTTTAAACCCGTTTATTTTCTACAGGTTCCTGCACTGTACTGAAGAGGATCTTCAACCTTTCGTCAAACGTTTAAACGACAAGGCAAGTGGATGTTGCACCGAGAAATACACCACCACTCGATTAGTGCACGCTAAGAGGTTTCCTTTTTTTTTTCCTTCTCAGCTTTCTTATATAAGTCCTCTTTTTTCTTCAGACACTCAAAGAGACGGTTGGATATGGCGTGGCATATCTCCACGAGGGTTTGTCCGACACCGAAACCAAGATCGTGGAACAGCTCTTCAATTCCGGTGCGATACAGGTGGTGATTGTGTCACGCCATCTCTCGTGGGCCATAAACATGAATGCGCATCTTGTGATCATCATGGACACACAGTTCTACGAGGGAAAGATCCACGCGTAAGTCACGCAACATATGTTTACGCAACAAGGGAGCTAGCCCGTGAGCAGGCCCTACGAGGAACTGGGTCTGGGGCTGGAACGAGCCCAGCCCCAGTCCCTCGGAGGGCCTGCTCGCGGGCTATAAGCGATCTAGTCGGGCAGGGACAGCTTGCGAGCAGGCGTTCTTCTTTTGTTGCACGAGCACGGTGAAGCCACGAGTCTTTGGCCCTGGCTAGGGTGCCTGCTTGGAAGTTGTGGGAGGGAGAAGGGAGGGCATGCACATGATCTAGGCGAGGAAAATTTCTTGCATCATTCTTATTTATTTTGCAACACTAACCTGCATATTTCAATTTTGGTCAAGGTCGTCTGCTTCAGTCCTATTTTCCCCTGTTACAGTCAAGCTTCATCACGCGTGACCAGTATCTGCAAGACCGAAATGAGCATTCCTATTCCTCTTTGGAACTTCCGACATTGACAGAAATCTTGAAAGTTGTTATAAAAATCGCGCAGTAAAATGCATAATACCTAAAAAGTAATTTCATGATGGGCTCGAATAGGTTTAAATTTTCAAATGCTGCTCGGCCGAAACATGAAACGAAATTTCAGAGCTTTCTGTTTTCGACATACGAAGGAAATATCCGCGGGATTTCAGAATCTCGAGAGGAAAGTTTAAACTGTAACAGATATTTAAAAACTCGACTCCAATTTCTAAAATACTGGTTACGCGTGAGGTACCTTGACTGTAATGGGCAGTATCACTTACCTTATTCAAGGCGTTTTTTCGTTAATTTGTATCAACGTGAACGCGACAGTTAGCTGTGTTGATTTTCAGAAAGCATGGTCTACAGGTATGTTGTACCACTTCTGATTCAACCGCCAATTCTCGGTTATTTTCTGTCCACAGTTATGTGGATTACCCTGTTACAGACGTGCTCCAAATGATCGGGCGTGCCAACAGGCCTCTCCTGGATGACTCCGGGAAGGCAGTGATCCTCTGTCAAGCATCAAAGAAAGAGTACTTCAAGAAGTTCTTGTATGAACCTCTACCTATTGAGGTGAGTTTCAAGGTTGAGTCCCACAAGAGTCACACTAAATACTGTGGTCACACTAGATACTGTAGGGTAGATACTTCATATATGGTACCTTATATTTTACCGACATATATTGGTATGAGGCACCGCTGAGAGTATTGCGATTCCCCCCCCCCCCCCCCACCCCCACCATCCGTGAATTGAATTGTAAGTCCATCACTGAGTCATCGGTTCAGTTCTGTTAACGTTGAATGCGCTGATCAACTCGTGTGGAACTTTTTAATTGAAAACGTGCCGCTGCACATATAAAGTTGTTTCTTAGCGTGGATTGAGTTATTATCGTAGTTAAAATGGTGGCATTAGCAGTTGATCCGAACAATGTCTTTATTGTTACAGTCGCATTTGGATCACTGCCTGCACGATCATTTCAATGCTGAAGTGGTGACGAAGACGATCGAGAACAAGCAGGACGCTGTGGATTATTTAACCTGGACTTTTCTGTACCGCAGAATGACACAGAACCCCAATTACTACAACTTACAAGGTAAAGACTGAAGTCCGTGTGTTATCATGAAATGAAAGTGATCGATCTTTCCGCAGTGAAGATTTCCCGTTACCATAAATTTGTCCATCAGCCTTCTTGCTCCAGATGGTCCTGGACACCGTTAACATCTGGGTACCAGATGAGGAGAGTATTACTCGCCCTCCCCCCAACGTTTTTGTACGTATCTAGGACAAAATTGTTCAATACCCGGTCGTTATACACACTGCGACGAACACTGGTCGATAATCCCAAATACGGTCTCCAGATTTGGTCAGTAAGAACACAGCAAAAAAAGCTGAGTAATCTTATCTCCAATGAATGAGTAACATTCTCCTTTTACTCAGCAAATTGAGTATAAGTACACTACTCGACATACTGAGTTCAAACAACCCAACATTTTGAGTAAGCGGAAGGCGAGTCAAATTTACTCCAATAAGAGAGTAAACAATTACTCACAGAGTTGAGTGTTTCGCAATTACTCAAGAGTTGAGTTTTTCAAATACTCAGAGAGTTTGAGTTTTCCAAAATTACTCACAGAGTTGAGTATTTCTCGATTACTCACAGAGTTGAGTGTCTCACTCCAACTCAAATTAGTTAAAAAAGCAGGGTCCGAAATTAACTTTTTCAGGCAGGCACCAACTCGCGACTGAAATTTTTTTTTCAGTCGCCATATGGAAAAATGTGGTCGCCAAAAAGTGTCAATAAAATTTTTCCTTCGCAGCGAAACACAAACCAAAATTTCTGGTCGCCAATTTTTCTTTTAAGAATCCGCAGAGGACCAGGGAGGCAGAATTGTATAAACAGTTCCCGTCTCCGGTTACAGTCAAGGCCACAGGCTTGCCGGCAAAATATTTGCAATCCAGGTCATCAGGAATCAAACCAGTGCTGAAATTATCTTTTGACCTCTTTGACAGATCCACATTTCCACCTTTTGACGCCCAGAGAATATCTAAATCTTCAACTAATTTCTTCGCAAATGGTCCATCTCCACTTTGTAATAAATTACGGAAAGATTCCAGAACATCTTTGGACACCACATCGCCTGAATAAATATTCATGGCGAAAGAACGCACATGGCCTCTTGCGCCCGCAATACAAATGTTGTGGGAAACCGCTGAAAAAACATGGCGGTACAGCTTCGCACTGATCGTAGCAGCGAAACGTTGTGGTAGATTTGCAATAACAGGAAAATCGGTTTTATACATCAAAAGCATCGGAAAGGTAAAAAGTTAGTGACCAATTGGCGAGCGGCTTTGAATTTTATTTAAATCGATTTGGCTGAAAATCAAAGTTATTGTTTGTATAATTATCGTGGCATGAAATAGTTTAATCGCCCGCGGGCGACCAGTTTTAAAATTCTGGTCGCCAACACTGAATTTTTGCTCGCATTGGCGACCAGTGAGTCGCAATTTCGGACCCTGAAAAGTAAAGAAAATTAAAGCAAAAAATGCTATATGTCAATGATTCAATGATGTGACTAGGTATCTCCTGCATTCGTGTACTTTTTCTATTCAGTAGACTCGTAATTTCTGGGTGTGAATATGATTTCTTTACCAGGTGTTACCCATCGGCACTTGTCGGATCACATGTCGGACATGGTAGAGAACACTCTAAATGACTTGCAGCAATCTAAGGTAAAAAATAATGGGTTTACTACTGATTTCTGGTAAAAACTCTGGTTAAAATTCTAAACGGTGCAACGCTAGGTAGTTTCCAACGATTTGCTTATTCTGTTTTCCACAGTGTGTGGCGATCGAAGATGAGATGGATGTCTCACCGTTGAATCTTGGAATGATTGCAGCTTATTATTACATCAATTACACAACAATTGGTAAGAAAATGTTATATAAAACCACAAGACTTTCAGTCCAAGGTGAAGAGTTGTAATGCCAGTTTGAATCCACTTGCCTTCGCTATATGCAACCAAAGCTAGGTCATTGATAGTTTTACATACTAGTGGGGCATTGCTCACAAAACTCTCCCGCCAGGTGCCCTCTTTAACCTTGGTTTGCTCTAACAGCTGTCTTCATTCAATTGTTTAGAGCTTTTTAGCGTGTCATTGAACGCTAAAACCAAGCTGCGTGGCTTGATCGAGATCATCTCATCCGCTTACGAGTATGAGAGGCTTCCCATCAGGCATCACGAAGACACTACCCTAAAACAGGTGAGGTGGCATACAATCAGTAAAACGTTGGTTGAAGAGTGTGCTACTAGAAATCGATTAACTCGGAGGTTCAGAAGTTAAAGAAGAGAGGTTAAAAAAAAAAAGACAGTTTTGTCTTTAAGAGGAACCTTATTTGTAAGGGAGACTTTCCCCTCGTTCGTGTCATACCTTTGGGACTCGATGTCCATTTTTTGACGTCTTTTAACCGCGAAAACAGTTAGTTGTTTGCCATCACTGTTTTCTGAAATAAGCAAACTTCAAATTCACATTACGGCAACAATTGATGTCTCTGTAGTTGATGAATCGCGTGCCTCACAAAGTGACGAACCCCAAGTACAATGATCCTCATGTCAAGACAAACCTACTGATCCAAGCTCACATGTCCCGGATGCAGCTGTCAGCTGAGATGCAATCAGACACGGAAACAATACTCGGCAAGGTAAGGAAAACGTGTGCCGCAACATACGCCCCATTTTCGAAGTAAAGTACAAACCACAGTCGCAAAGCAAGTACACTGATCATGTGTACTATAGGTGGCCTCGACCGATATATCGGCCGACAGTCGACCGATAGTCGACCGATAGTCGAACGATAGTCCACCGATGGACGACCGATAGTCGGCCAATATATCGGTCGACTGTCGGCCGATGCATCGGCCGATATGTAGCGATCAACTGCCGGTGAAGTATCGGTCATGCATCGATCATGCATCGATCAAGTGTCGGTCAAGTATTAGTCATGTATCGGTCAAGTATCGGTCATGTATCGGTCACGTATCGGTCGAGTATCGATGGTCTAGGACTGTATCGGTCGACACGACTATAGTCGGCCAATAGTCGACCGATAGTCGACCGGTAGTCGACCGATACATGACCGATAGTCGGTCGACAGTCGACCGATATATCGGCCGATGTGTCGGCTGATATATCGGCCGAGGCCAGCTATAGTACACATGATCCCACAACGAACTGCAATTTGATTGTCACCGCATTTAGTCCAAAGTACTGATTTGGGACACTCTGCAGATAGAATTGGAGTATGGGGGTGTTTTGAAGAGAGAAAGGAGAAGTAACGGAGAAAAACGTTTGAGAGCAAGGTCGAGACTAGACTCAAGCCAGATCACACTGGTTAACCCTAACTGGTCAACCCTAACTGCCTCCCTCATGCACCCACCAATTAAGAGCATTCAGACCACGACGAGAGTAGTTGAGGAATTCGATGGAAGTACCTGGTCTGTATGTTCGCTAGAACCGGTATTTTTTTTAACATGATGTTCATTTGGTTTTTAAGGCCATGCGTCTCGTTCAAGCTTGTGTTGATGTGCTGAGTAGCAATGGATGGCTTTCACCAGCACTCGCTGCCATGGAACTCGCCCAAATGGTACGTTATGTCTTGTTAAAGTGACTGCGCGGATTTGTCTCCGTGGAGCTCGAGATAGACCCCGAAGACGGCTTGCCAAGATTTAGTTCTTTTGTTCTGTTAGGTAACACAAGCCATGTGGAGCAAGGACTCTTATCTCAAGCAGATCCCCCACTTTACAGCTGAAGTCGTAAAACGATGCGTCGACAAGGTATGTCGGTCTGGTGTACTGTCGGTTACAGAAATGACTCGTCTTGTACACAAACGAATTTTAAGATTGATGCCTTTTTTTGTCGAGTATTCAAAGTTGTAGGTTGCTGTGGTTTACCCGTGTGAAAACTTGTTCTTGCAATTGCCAAGAAAACCACTTCGGTTTGCAAGCCGAATTAAGTGGTTTTCTTTCAAAAACGTTTTTTTTTTCCAACCGAACTAAACATGGTGCATAATGCGGAAGTAGCCAAGCCTCTGTTGGTGTCCGTTGGTGCAAGGAGTCCATCATTGCAAACTGTTTTATCTTTTTAGGGTGTGGAGTCCGTGTTTGACATCATGGATTTGGAAGACGAAGAGAGAAACAAACTCTTGCGTTTGGACGACAATCAGATGCAGGTGAGGCAGCCCTTGTGAGCTGATTGGCTGAGTTTCCATTGTTTCAAAGGCAATATTTTTCCCCTTGATTACCTTGTTTTATTTCGGTTGCAGGACGTCGCCAGATTTTGCAATCGCTATCCAAACATTGAATTGTCATTTGAAGTAAATGACAAGGACAGTATCACGGCGTAAGTGAGAAGATCACAATCTGGTTTGGAAGATAACAATCTGTTGGGTTTAGCTCACTTAAAACTAACAATAACGTGGTGTGTGCATGTAACAGCAGTCGGTTTCTGGTGAAAATAGCATATAAACTTATCATGTAGGGATTTGAAGACGGTGATCTTGATAAGCAAGAGTGAAAATAGTCAAATTTTGTCAAACTTTGTTGGAACCAGTCTGCACCCCGTGCTATTCGTATATTTGAACTTCATGCGTGAGCTAAAGCGGTAAAGGGAACACAACTGCCATGGTCATTTTTGTTTACTTTTTCTTTCAAGCATCGTGAATCATCGTTAGGTGATTGTGGTTCTTAACCTTATGCTTGTTCTTTCTCTTCTTTTAGGGGCTCTCCTGTGAATGTCATTGTTGATCTTGATCGCGAGGACGAGCAGCCAGGCCCGGTGATCGCACCGTTCTTTCCCCAGAAACGCGAAGAGGGCTGGTGGCTAGTTGTTGGCGACACAAAGAACAACGGGTAAGGCTGTCACAAATCGCAAATCTGATTGGCTAATTTGCCGTTGTCGATAAGAGTCTAGACAACGCCGCGCCACGCGAGTCCACAACATTTTGACCACGCTAAGCCACATTCGATTTGTTAAATAGTTGGTGTGTCGAAGGCTTGTAATTTTTTTCTCTTGATGTTGTTGCCGCGAATATTGTCAAACAGTCTTTAAAAGGATTTTATTATCTCTCATCTGAAAGGGGTTAGACTTTCTTGCTCAGACAGCGGTGCATTACGCGTTACGTTCCGCGCTCTAGATAATAGGGAGTTTAAGATCTACGACGCGACGGTAGCGAAAAACGTCGCTCATTTTGTCCGTTTGTTTAACTTTTGAAAGCTAGCGGGATAACCCAGGAACTTAATTTAGAGGTGCAGTGTCAAAGCGTGAAAAGAAAATTCAAATTCGCGGCTATGTGTTCACGTTCTCTGTAAAACTTGAGAAATGGTCATTTCACGTCGCAGATTTGCCGAGAACGGGAAAGAAATGTACAGAAATAAAAAAAGCACGTGAAGGGCGTGCAAAGCTTTTGTTTTTGTTCATTAAATATGCAAATTTTGCGACGTTGTCGCCGCCGTCGCGTCGTAGATCTTGAACTCCCTAATAATAATTTAAATGCCATTTGAAGAGGTTTATCTTTCTTTCTATGCTCAACATTGATCTCCACATTATCTTCGCCATATCCATGGCTCTCCAAAGTGTGCCCTTTAAGTAGTTTTATTTTCGGCTTCTAAAACGGTTTAACACGGTTAGATGCAGAGCGGTTGATCCTTATTGCCTTAGACCTGAAACCTTTCACTTCGCATTAATTAACAAGTTGCAAATGTCGTTGGTCTTAAAGGCTAATCTCCATCAAGCGTTTGACGCTGCAGCAGAAAGCCAAAGTCAAACTAGACTTCGTGGCTCCGGGCTCGCCAGGAACGTACTCGTACACACTGTTCTTCATGTGCGACACCTACATGGGCTGTGACCAGGAATACCCATTCAAGATCAACGTGGGCGAAGCAGTGAGCGGAGATGAGGAGAGTGGCGACAGTGATGCAGACGATTAGCATGTAAAAGGCCGTGATACCGTACGACATTCCTGCCTTATCAGCTGCATTCATTTGTAGTCATCCCTATACATATCTTTGCCAATATGGCGAGCCGGGAACCTATTGTATTAAACAAAATAATACAAAAAACTAGAATAGCATCCGAGAAAAGTCAAGTCCTGCGAGGGCGAGAACAGTTCAATAACGAACCAGTTTTTCAAGACTAATTCGTAACTGTACATATTTAATTTTGTAGTTTCGAGTCTTTAAAAGGTATTTTCTTTGCTCGAGTGTCCCTTAAAGATACCGACGACTAAGACATGCCAAAACTTTTAGGTGTGAAATAAATCAAGCTCTGTTGCGATTTATTACCAATTCATCTTCACCACCCACCCTTGCTCCATTTCAGACACAATCTCTCTATCTCGTAGTGTTGTACTGTTCTTTGAATACTTGTGGTTCGCTTTTCATTTAGGTAAGATGGCGTAATGACGTTGTAAGGAGTGTCTTGAACTTGGTATTATGTGGAAAAACAGTAGGCCTTTTAATTGTTAAACTGTGCGCCTGGTACCTGCTAATTCTTTCCAGAATAAGAACTTTTAAAGACGTGACAGTTATGCTTGACATTGATCAGTTAACTTCAATACTGGTGTCTGAAATGAATGAGAATGCAGGCAGTCCAAAGTTAGTAACTTCAGTTTAGGAGTTGCAAATCACAGCAACGTACTTAAGCTGAAAAGTGTCTTCTTGGTCATCCAGGGTGGCTTGACGGTAGGAATAAGCTCTTGGTTTATTTTCCGGGAGGGCTCTGGTTCCTAGTTTGACGCTCTCTGTCACGTACCGCAACGATCATGAGAGCCAGAGCTGGACTTAAAAATACCATCGAGGTTCTTGCTCACAAGAGCTGACCAAAGCCCTATATAAAAGGGAATTTCTTTTATACCGACATATTCGTAAATGTGACAATGTGCTGGACCCTCGTTAAATTTTGTTTTGGGGCAAAGCTTAGCTCGCCATGAAAAGATACTTCAGTAAAGCCTTCCTGACTGTTATTTTTTTCCCATATGTCGGAAAGGTCGTGTGATTTTGTGTAATATGTAAAAAGAATTACTCAGTGTTCGATAAATGGAGCAGTTGACAAAGAACAATTTCCTTTGCCAGAGCTATTTTGTTTTCCATACGATAAACACAAGGACTCAGTGATACTCTCAAAGCACTTCTTGAAGGTGCCTAGGAAATGACTATTCCTAGGTAACACTCGTTAAAGAACAGGAAGAAACAATTCGAAAGGTACCGCCTAAGCAACGAGGCAAGTATGCTAGTCATAAACCGCTACGCAAACTGTAACAGTGAACAAACAGGCAAGGAAAAACAAAAGCATTTCATTCGTACGGAGGTTCGTAATCAGTTTAAAAAACCGTTGGTGTGATTCACCTTTATGTGCATGCTATTCATACAATGGTTGATGCATGAAATTTTGCACTTTTCATGAGCGAACCAGAGTTTGACAGAATCTGTTTGTTATCAAGCACAACATTAATGTCACTCGAGTTGGTGGATACAGACAAACTCATTTGATTGTGCTATCGCACAACAATTGGAACTTTGCGGGCATCAAAAACGATTTCACGTTCAGAGGTCTGTTTTCGCTTGATTTTAATCATTGTGGCAATAACTGTGCATGTGAGTCCAACTTCGGGGATGATAGATGTATACGGAGCTTCTTTTGCAAGAAAATTACTTAGCGGGGCAGATTCGTGTTCTGCTTCAAAACATGGTGAATGGCCCTCAAGTTTAGTGGCTTCATTTGAAACATTTGATTTGGTAAACTTGAGCACGTTCCTAACTGCACGGTTGCAGTGAGAGATTAAAGGAAAGCGCGGTGGCTCTGAGGCAATGTCTTGCACATATCCTTCATGAGGTTTCCAAGATTATTCTTGCCGAGTGCTACAGGACCGTACCACTGCGTCTTCAGGCTTAAACTTCGTGCTTGGTTTTTGAAACGGTGCGTCTGAAGAGGGATCCAGACAAGAGAGGTAATTCTTTACAGCTGTTACGGGGCATCTCGAAGATGGACAGAAAACGTGGCTTTCGCGTACGATTGATCCTAGGCAGCTGACAACGAAGAAGGCATTTGTCTGTTTAGCTCAAAATATTCCAGCCCATGAGGTGTCCTTTTCAGGACCAGCATTTCGGGTCACAAATTGCGTTGGTTTTCCCGACTACGGCGCCCAAAGAACACTATTGTTGTGTCTCTAGAGATTGGTTGCAAACCACCTATTGCGATATCGACAAGCTATATTTGACATATTTTTGACACCAGAATAAAACTCTAACAACTCACCGCCACTCCGTTATTATGTACTTATTGACTGAGTGGGAGGGCCGACGGCCTAACTCAGTCAATAAGAATTTTATCATATGACCACAGCGCTTTAGTTCGCATCTCGCGAAGAGCCGTACGCGATCCTAGCAGGGCCGCACCGCTTTTTCCGGCCCTGCTCGCGCCATCTCGTACGGCCCTCATACGGGGATTTTCTCAATACTTTTGCAATGAAAGCGCGCGCGAGGCCGTACGGGTCGTGTGACAAAAGGGATTATTGTTACTGAGATATTTACCAAAGACAGATATGGACATCGCGCTCTAGCACTTTAGACAGAATTGGCAATGCATGGTCCAATGCCTAATGCATGCGCGACAGTCGTTATTATTAGATCATCTCGCCACCGGACGTTACTTTGGCGGCCTTTCCTGTCGGACTAAATACACCGGAGACCAATAAAATATCCATTAACTTAGAGTTAAGGAGGATATTACAGCGGCGCGAAGATATCAATTTTATTTACGGGTGGCAAAAGCTCGATTTTATGAACGAGTGCAGCGGGTGAGTAAAATATTGTTTTAACCACGAGAAAATACAATCTATGTCTTCAAGCCACCGTGTAATTTTCTTTTTATCGTGAAGATAAATTATACAAACTAAAACCGGTAAAACACTGTAATAATGCGAGTGGCGATCTTCAACATCTTTGAACTCGGCATGTCAATACCCATACCTTTGTTTTCATTCAGCTTCTCGTGATTTTCGATGATAAAATATTTTTTTACAGGTGAAATTGAAAAATTGAAAAACGCTTGCTTGAAGGTACTTGAGGTAAATGGTTTCTCGGTTGAACAGCAATAAACTGTGGAGGCAAAGTGGTGATCATTATAAAATTGATAGCAATAACGAATTAAATGCCATTAATTTTGTCAGTGGTGCCCTTTTTGGGGTTAGATCTTTGATGGTTTTCCAGACCTTCCGTGAATTTCCCTTGTTCTCGTCAAAACACCTGTTTTTAAAGCATTTAGACTTGCAATTGCATGGCATCTTTGATCATGTTTGCAGTCTTGTTTCAGTCAGTTCTGTAAACTTTCGGTCTACAGCACTTGTAGACCTTTTTACTCTCTTTTAGAGCAACGATGCCGACGCTTGATCGATTTGATCTTTTAAAAGTGCTCTGCTAATTCATGCATTTTGCATGTCTCTCATTAGCAGCACGCTTTTGGCGCCGGGGATAAAAGGAATTTATCGAGGGCTTGATTAACCAAAGCTTCTCTATCAGGCATGCAGTATATCAACCGAATTTTCGTGATTAAAAAGCAGGCAACTGGGTCCCTAGACACTTGCTGAATTCGAGTTTGAATTTGAATTCTTGCTCATTGAAACGTTTCGTGCTTCGGTTGGTAATAGTTTATGGTCATTAGGGGATGGGATAAACATTGGGGAAACCGACCACGTCATCTGTGCTAAATATGCATCAGGACACTGTTTCTCGAGTTCAAAAAAGCGTTCAAGCTGTAGAAGAGGTCAAAACCTTCTTGGTATCGTACAATTCAAAACCAGAAGTTTCAGGAGTAATAGACGACTGTCGAAATGAAACCAAGACTTCTTCAATCTTTTGGCTGGCAGATTTGAATTTAATACTATGGGGAATTTATTTGGTACACTAATCACTTGAAAAATATTGTTTTTGATGGATTTTATAGCCCAGCTTTAATCTCGGAGACCCAAAGACATGATAATCACACACGGGACGCTACAGCAGGATTCTTAGCCAAAATCGAGACGCATCCCCTCGTCGACTCCCTGTAAACGTTCTCTAGTATCAATTTGCAAGAGAAATTTTCGTGCTGTATCTACTACGCGGAGGATGCATCAAAACTGCCTTAACAAATAATAATAATAATAATAATAATAATAATAATAATAATAACTAATAAATTTGTATAGCGTCAATACTGTCAAAGGAATATTCAAAAGCGCTTAACAATAAAAGGAAAATTGAAATAAGATGGAAACTTAAACGTGTTAAATATTGTTCATAAATTAAATGCGTTAGTAAGAAGAAATGTTTTCAGTCGTTTTTTAAAAAATCGCAATTTATTGATCACCAGAAATAAATTCTAGTTAATCAACGACTCTTGTTTGAGCTCTGTACTCTGTCCATTGATTTTCACGTGCCACACACGTGAAGCTGAGCCCTAGGGATTTTGACCAATCACATGGCACTCTTGCTGGTTTCTTAGCTCGCATTACTTGTGCTCCGTGCATTCTGTTTTCTTACGATCAGACCACATATCTTGAAGTTTTCTTTCATTTTGCCTCCCATCCCACCCAATAGATTTTTTCCTTCTTATTTTATTTTATCACTGGACACAGGACTTCTCAAACATCTTGTGCTTCTACTCTGAAGACAGTTCCATTTTTCAATCAAGCCGGGAATGGGGATGAAGTGCTCCTCTCGTCACACTTTTGCCCCCATAGACTCGACATTCTGTACTCCTGGGATATACATATAGGTTAGTGGTGGCCCTACGGAGGCCCACGATTGGTCACAGGTGAGGGGAGGCCCAACTCCCTCCTCCTCTATATCGGTCTGTGCACCTTCCATCTAGGTTAGTGGAAGCCCTACTTTCTCCAATGGAGAGAAGGCCAAACTCCCTCCTCTCTACCCAGCAATGGTCACAGTCTGCCCTGGGAGGAGGCCCAACTCCCTTCTACAAACCGGTGTATGTACCACCTTTAGCTAACAAAAATCCAGGAGTACATGGGGCCGACTTTGAAGTTTCACATGAGCACTTTTGTCACCCACTTCCCCATTTTTCAGCCACACCTAGTTGCTGTTATTGTTGTTATTGTTCCTGTTTAATAATTTTTGGTTTGACCCCAAATATGAGAAAGTCGGTTAATTAGTACATTGCTACTTGATCTTATAGTCAATGGTACTGAGTTCCATAAATCAGGTGCTGCGTGAGCGAAGGAGCAACTCCCAAGGGTGGAGCAGTTGACTTTAGGAACTGAAAGAAGTTGTGTCGACTGTGGTGTCTTTCCGTCCCAAAGACAAGAACTCGTCTTTATAACAATATATCTTATTGTGCTATCGCTCGCCTACCCGTACGAGCACGCTCTATTCCTTTTTGTGCCTATCCCACAATACACGGAATACTAATAACTTCCGTTTCCGGTACACTATATTGACGAGCGTAGAAAATAATTAGAATCCGCTTTCATAAACAAAAGATCATCAATATATGGTGGAGCTTGGTTATTTAAGGATTTATAGACAATCAGGCGCAATTTGAACTGAACTCTTAACTTTATAGGAAGCCAGTGTAGGCCGACGAGAGCAGGCGTGATGTGATCAAATTTCGACAACTGAAGAATAACTCTAGCTGCTGCGTTCTGAACTTTCTTTAGACGATCAATTTGATACTTGGGTAAACTAAAAAAAAGTGTATTACAATAGCCAAGGTGGGAAAATACCCTGAAATGCATATGACTGAGATTACCTCGCTGGATTAGAGGAAACAAACATGGTTTTAGTCGCTTGGGTTTCTTTTTTTGTACTTCCATTAGTGATCTTGATTTCACTGATGCTGATCTAACTATTAAACAGATAAAATCAGTGCCTCACTCACCACTGAGTGCATTATGCTTAGGGAAGTCAATGCGTTAGTGACTTCGCTTTAATCTAGCCGTAGGTCGTTGGGACTACGTCGAGTTGACAAAAGTCTCACGCCGTACAATCATATATAACACAGTGCATTACATGAAAAAAATTAATGAAAAATTTTAACGACTCCATTTCAGAATCATCAGTAAATTACTTTTGGTCACAACTATTAGGTAACCCTTAGCGAGTCTTACCCTGAGAACAACATTCCGTAGATTGTGAAGCATTTCTTACGTGTACCTATACAAAACCGTTTCTATGCATTAAAGAGGAAAGTAATTATGAATATGCATTGAGCTCGTTAGCCATTGGTTACTGATTCAACAGGAACTAACAACTTCCCACTACTGCCGGTCTGGCGTTTAAAAAAAGGCGAATGAGAAATTGCAGATTATTATGTGATACTCCCTGAGATTATTGAAACTTGTAGCAAGGGACGGATGAAAAATTTGACAGTTAAGATGTGATTGGTCGTCATCAAACGTTATGGTTTCGAAAGATCTCCGGCTTAAGTTAAAATAAGGCGTCAATGGTTTAATTAAACATGATCGTGAACAAGGTGTGGGAAATGCGTCTTTGTCAAATGGCTTACTCTAGTTATGACACTAGAGGAGACGAAAGAAAAGTAGGTCATTAATTATATTTTTGTCAATCGGTCTGCCGTTCGCGAAACGAAAAGAAGCCAGCATCCAACGAAATGAAAATATTGCAAATAAAAAAAGACTACTATGAAAGATGAAGTCTGGCGCAGTCCTTCACCACTATATTCATGCTATAAGTTTCTGTTCCCCTATATTCAAGTTAATTCTTTTTAAAAGGGGGTTATCGAAAAACCAGACAGGTCGAACGACGATCTTTATTCAACATGAGTTGAACGCTGATGAAAATGAAGACAATTCTTTGAGGGGGACAGAAGACAAGCCGGGGACTTAAGTGTCTTTCTTGCCTTTTCGGTACACGAAACGAAAATGTCAGAATTAGCCTCACATGTACCGTTGTATTTTCTCGCCACTATTATCAACAAATAAAGATTTTAAAAGTACATTTAGCTAGCAGCGCATCATCACTTTTTGGCCGGAAATGCGAAAAATACGTTGCTTTTACATTATTTATATTATTTCAGTGATTCTACTGTATCAGGCTTTTGTCATTACCGACATTTGCACTGTCATTTGCATATGGTTACGGGGACGGCATCTTGTACGATCGCTTTTTTTTATTTTGCAGCAATCTGGCCTGCGTTCTGTTTTAGTAGTCAATGGTCTTAATTGAAATTTTTGTCAAAAGGGACGACCTTCAACGGTTTCTTTAAAGGAGCATCTTTCGCAGTGAGAGTTTAACTTGCTACAGGTCATTCGAAGCTACTCCGATTGAAAGCCATAAATCTTAAAATGTTCTGAAACTGATTTTCCTGTACGAAGGCAGCCGTCCTTAATATTGATCCACTACTAATGTCTCCGTGATTCTCTGATAAAAAAAGGTAAGAATGATGTTTTTTCGGAATGCATACTAGTTGTTCAGGCTTTGTTGTACCTACAGATTTTCTCAACTTTATAAAGTTTTGTTTCCTGGCTAAGTGACTCTCACAGGTAAATCCATTGTTGAGATCGTTTCATAAAAATATTTCCCAAATATATACACCTGAAAAATCAGAGCTGAATCGTTTCTCAGCAGGCCACCATATTCAAAATTTAACAAGGAAATCTCGCACCTTTCTTTTTTGTTGATTTGTTATCTTATTCGGATTCCGGTAAAGGTCTGGCGCTACGAAAGTTAGCAAATGTCTGTCACAAGTTAGAAAGCTGCGAAAATCACACACTGTTTTTCCATTTATTCAAGTGTTATCGCAGTTGTATAAAGATAAATATATGATTACTTCAGTAGAAAGCAAACAATCTGCGACAAGTTTTAATGAAGAAATCGCTGCCGACTATTTCTGTATTCCCACAAATTTATGTTGAAATTTTAATAGCTTTTCGTCTAGCGATAAAGGCGGCGGAATCACTCATTTCCTCCAATTCTCATTTCGCAAATCACAATGAAACGAAGCAATCCTTGCTTTTCTTGTTATGTACATTTTAAGTTGTATTAATAGCGCCACCGTCTTGTGTAGAGAAGAGCCATTAATTTTGCCAAGAATTCACCGATATCGGAAAATGTGCACGAAACTGAAGAGGTGAAATGTAGACCCATTGGTCTTCTTCGTTCAAAATTTTAAATTATTTTCTATCCGGCCATGATATATAGCTACCGAAATATGACTGGTACGAGTTGATCCTCACATGCAGGGACCATTCCTAGCGCAGCTTTATACTTTTTGAGGAAAGCAACGGTTGCTGTAAAATTCTGCGAGCGAGGGCTCTTTCCACGAAACTTGACACCGGTGCCTATCAATATTCCGCTGCTCAGGCTACCCTCCCCTAGCAAGCAGCACAAAGGCTTGATTTCAGTTGTGCCTTCTGCGGTTTCACTTTAGAAGTCAGTTGAGCAGTAGACCAGCCTTTTTCTGATATCAACATTAGCCTTAATCTATGGTTAAAGTTTAGTCCATAATGCGAGCGCTGAGCGGCTAATTTTCGGGTAGATTTTGACGTTATTCTCCGGGCATGTATGAAATTGGATTACGGTATTTTCCAATTACACGCCGGAGCCCGATCAGACGCCTGGTCTAAACTACTAATTTTCAAATAAATGCCAGGGGCGTTCATTTCAGAACCCGGCGTTAACCGAAGCTTATTTTTTCTAAGTGAGATTTTGTACAGTTTTTTTTTCAGCTTGTGATCGGATTCATTGTGGTGCATGGTTAAAGTGGCTGCGTACATGCATACACGGTTTGTGTGCACTATAATTACGATGAGCAAATCATTATCCAAGACTGCATGGAAAGAACTAATAATGAAGTGCTGGAGGAACTATAATGCAAAAAAGTAAAGTGCGAACAATACTGTTGTTGTTGTTTTTTTTTTCGTTCAAAATTAAACTGATTATTCGCACTTTATAAGCTCGACCACAAGTAAACGCTGGGACCTCGATTTAACTCCGGGATAACAAACGCTCCGATCAAGCGGTTTTTTTTTCTTCGAAAATTAGCCGTTTTGACTCGGAGGAGGAAGGAATTCAATCGGCGTCCGGCGTTGAATAGGGACGATAAGGTATCTAAAAAAAGAAAGGAAAGAAAATGACGGTAAAAAGCCGGTCCGGTAACCTTTCAACTTAATCATTAATTTCCTGTTTCCACTTCAAGTTTCTCCTTTTTACTCTGACGTTTGCCCTTTCGCCTCGAGGGCAGGTGATCGTCTTTGTTTGACATTGTGAACCGAAATTTTGTCGTTTTTCTGTATGTCGATTCCTGAACGCTCAGTTAAAGGGTGAATTGGCATTGAAATGAAGCCAAAATCTTACTGTTATAACTTACAGTTAGGAAATAACCTCAAGGCTTTAATTCGGAAATATAATTCTAAAATGTACACATCAAGGTGTAAGAGTGGCTATACCTCAACTGATATGAGATTGTTTGGTTATTTAATTTCATAAGGCTAAGGCAGGCAGGTTTTCCTCAGATCACTCTCTCTCAGTAATAAGTTGTGTGGATATGAATTTAAATATGCATATGTGTTCCCAAATTCAGTTCGAGAAATTAGAAATTAAATGGCTCTTGTCCTCAGCTAGCTTGGGTACAATGCCTGCATCTCAAATCATATCATATTCGAGTGGCACAGCGTGCGATTTTTTACGGAAGCATGATTGGCGCATTGGTGAAGCACTCGCCTTCGACCAATTCCTTCGCACTCGGCGTGATATGTAGATTGAGTTTCTTGTTGCTTCTCCACTTTGCTCCGAGAGTTTTTTTTATGGGTACTCCGGGCTTTCCTTCTCCTGAAAAAACAGCATTTTCCAATTCCTTCTATGATCTCGATTCGAAGACTGAGGACAGACCGCAATCGATTGTAGCTAATGAAAAAATTTGAATGCAGTAACCGTTCATCAGTAAGATGCCTAAAATGTGTGCAATTCCGCAGTTGGTTTCGGCTCCATTAGGTTCTATACCAAGGCTGCTGAAGAGCATTTTAGGAGGAGCCACCCACAGAGTGAGCGCAGTTAGCGAGTTACTACTGACAAGTAGCAAAGACCGCGCTTATAGTCACTCTATGGAGGTTCCATATGTATATATTCACCATCTTGGATTTCTAGATCCTGATTCAAACGCCGATACTTACTATAGACGTAGTTGATACGAGTTTTCGTTCTTCCAAATGCTGACACCTTTTCTTTGACAGGTAATGGAAAGCAAAGGTGATCCTGATAATGTTTCATTCTCCCCTGCAAGACATTTGGTCGAAAACACCTGTTTCGAAGCGGACTCCACGGTAGTCAAAGTAAGCAGGATAATTCCTTACGCATTCATTATTATCTTTTCCACGGCTGGAAATGTATTGGTTGCCATGGTGGTCTTCAGGGTTCGTTCCATGCGGAAAGCAGTCAACTTCTTCATCGTCAACATGGCCATCAGCGATCTACTCATCACACTTGTTTATATGCCACGAGTGATCACTATCTTACTTGCAGGCTATCGATGGTTGTCTGGAGCCTTCGCTGGTCTCGTATTCTGTAAACTGGTTTATTTTCTCCACGAGACTGCCTTAAGCGTGTCCATTTTTTCGGCAGTTTGCATCAGCGGTGAGCGATTCCTAGCAGTGGTTCGTCCGCTAAAATCATGGACCAAGAACAATAAGCCTGCTCGCTATCTTATTGCTTTGACGTGGATACTGTCTTTAGCAATGCGCCTTCCAATTCTTCTAGCAAATGAAACTGAGGAGAGGTGCGGCAAGATTTACTGCAGCTTTTTCATGGATAAAGTCTTCTGGTCAGGTTCCTCTGTAGTGTATCACAAGATCAACTTGATTGGTATGTACGCCACTCCATTAGGCGTGATGGTCGCTCTATACTCAGCAACTCTCTTAACACTGAAGAGGCGCGATCGACCAGGAAATAGCATAGCAACGGAGACGTCTCCGCCCTTTGTCGTAATGAACAAAAAAGTATCCCGCATGGTTCTCGTGGTTCTAACTGCGTTTTTGCTATGTTGGATGTTGTACTTTATTATCGCAGTTATGGAATCTTACAGCATTAACATTCCGTGTAATGTGCTTTACTTAAGACTCGTTCTTGCTCATTTCAACTGCGCCTTAACGCCCGTGCTTTATGCAATGTTCAGCGAAAACTACAGGCGTGGATTTCAAAACATTTTGTTCTGGTGCTGTCGAGCGACGAGGACACGTTCGACAACATTAGACCCAGGCCGGGATGGTCAGGTGAAAGCTGGATCTCTGAGGATACCCAGAGAAAGGGTACAAACTGCTACAGAACTCTTATAAGAACAATTTTGAATCGAGCCAGTCTTTGAGCATGAACATTAAGGAAGGCCTTGAGGAAATATAGAACTCACAAGACAAAAAAAACTGAGTCAGCAGTTTGAGGGATATATGTGCTCACTTGCAGCTAGTTTGTATCTGGGCTTAATTTTTTTATGGGAGTCACGCTCGCCACCACGCGCCCTTCAGCAGTTACAGCCTCTTATCCAACATCATCTGTTGTAAAAACCGCAATAAGATTTGTGTTCAACCCATCCGAAACCGGCGCTCTACGAAAAGGGATTGTGGCTAAACAAAGTGGATTTAAACTAGTGTGGGATAGAAAAGACGTATCCTGTGGTGACTTCGATAAAAGATTGTAACTTTGGTATTGGAAACTCAAACTTATATCGTTGCTCCATGCCTGTAACTTAATGAACCAACCAAGTGTGCATTGAATTCATATATTTACATATATACAGAACTCAGTATAAAACGAAAGAGTTACGTCCTGCCACCAATACCGTCAGTCAAATTAACTGTTAGCCGATGCAAGGTCTTACTAGGGTGATTTGGTTTTAAAACAGTAGAAATAGTTGGACACCAAGGAAATTTAAAGGGCTTTAATTCCAAGGCTTTTCCTTTTTCTCGAAATCGCTCGTTTCCCGACCTTTAGTTAAGGAAGCGAAGGCATTGCGTACGAGGCGACCAGCGCATGCATGGGTCCAGGAACCCTCTCTGAAAGGACGACCCTCATATGGATTAAACTAAAGGAATTTTATGATACCCATTCGAATGTTAGTACTGACAGTGAAAGAGAAAAAATAAAGGAAGCATAATCAAAGTTCAAAAGTCAACAAAATGTACTAGAGCTAGGCGTTATTGTTGGTCTTGCTGGGATACGCTGCTTTCGTTGCAAGTCGTTGCACGCGCCCCTCTGATTTGTGCCGTAGTAATTTATATTCACCTATTGCTGCAGGCTATGCTTGTATGACCATGACGTTCACTGTGACGTCAATTCTGCCAGATCTTAATTCGCTTTGAGCGTGAAGAGCGCAAGAAGTACTGCTGGTAGTAGATGGAATGCTCTCCTGAAATCGTAGCAGTCTACGAAGTGGTTCAATCGTCTTCCTAATCCGACAATCTTTGATAAATTTCGCGGCAAAGAAAGCCTAGTTGGCTTATCTCAAGAACGTAGTCGAGCAACGTAGAAATCTCTTGGTTAGTATAGAATCAAGTTCGACTGACGCACTGACCTCTGAGAGCTTGGTAAGTGTTTCCCGGTGTGTCTTGATCCACAGCGCAGGCACCCAAAAAATGCAACCTGATTCACACGAAACAGGGCTTTTCACACGAGCGGTACCCGTTGATCTCCTTGTACGATGCACACGATCGGAGCGAGCTGCTTTCTTTTCGCGAATTTGCTCCTTTGAAAGAACTTCCCCTCGCTGAGCGTAGAGAATTCCTCTCACTGTAGAACGACCTCTCCAGGATCATGTCTTGACGATGAACTCCCGGAACAAAGAAGCAAGAAAAGGCAAGCAGCTTCTTGAACGCTGATCGGAAGTCTTTGTTCATGCACGCGTAAATAATAGGATTCAGGACGCTGTTGACGTAATGCAGCCATTTGGCGGCCAGAACCGACTCTTCAGGGAGAGGTAAACAGCTTTCGCATAGAGCGTAGATAAGATTTAAAACAAAGAAAGGCCCCCAACAAAGGACAAATGCACCAATAACCACAGCAACAGTCTTAGCGGCCTTAAGTTCTTTGGAGAGAAGAAATCTCTTGGGGCCTCCGTGAACGGTTAGAATCATCTTCCTAATCTGGTGACGAGCGGCCTTGTACATTCTCATGTAAGACACCAGCATAACAGTCAACGGCAAAAAGAAACACGACACACTCACGGTCAGCTCGTAGGCGGGTGGAGGGACATTCCAAACTATAAGTTTGAGCACAGCCATGAAAATTGAGAACAACCAGATGGTGACGATGGCTAGAAGTACTTTACAGGTGGTCATCTTGTCGTGATACGTGAGAGGCGAAGAGATGCAAATGACTCGCTCAATGCTAATGAAACAGAGATGTAGGATGGAAGCCACTCCACAGAGGATATCAACACAGCTCCAGACCTGTATTAATAACAGAAAGACACAGTTTATCTCCTATGTTTACATTTAAATTTGCAGCGCGCCGCCATTTTAGATATTATGACGTCACATTTTTGTTGTACTTATTGTTCTAAAGCAGAACGTTTTTCGGATTTCGATGCATCTGCTTAATTTGTACTTCACTGGGATTATCATTCCGTGACTGAAAAAGTATTTTCATATCCGCGTTTCCTATGTGATCTTTTCAGAGACCTTTTGCGTGAAGGAACAATTTATAATAGCGGCGCATGCGCATAGGTAAATAAGAATGAATAATTAAAATGGGGAAATCACAACCCAGAATTGGATGATATTTTTCATAAACTAAAATTATTTTTTCGGCTTTTCACGATGGAGTTTAAGATTGCTGTTCGAAATCGTAATGTCCCAGCTCAAAGCTCAATTTATTATTTCTTGCAAGAAAGCAGTGAAGGTTTCCTTCACGGAACAAAGTCGGACTGGAGGTTTCTTTGGAAAGCGAAATTTGGATAACAATTCTGAACCTTTTGCAGCCATGAATCAAATATCCAGTTGGGCCCAGTGATGAGATAAGCAAACCAGACTGGCATAGACACTGTCGCCACAAGAACGTCAGCAACAGCAAGCGACACTATAAAGTAGTTTGTCATCGTCCGGAGTTTCTGAAACACTGCAAAAGCGATGACCACCAAGCCATTCCCGAACAATGCCATGATGATAATGATGACGAGAAAAGTTGTGGAGATAAGAACTGTCTTGTCGTCAAACTTCTCCTCCATCGCGGCTCCGTTGATTCTTAGCCTCGGAGATCTAGAGGGGCTCGGTCGAACTATAATACGAAGATAATTTATAAATATATGTTAATAAATACTTAATTGAAGGGATTTTCAGGGTCGGTTAAACAAGGGATAGTGCCACAATTCTGCGGCTGGTGGCAGTTCCCCCCCCCCCCCCCCCCCCTTTGCTGAATCCTTAAGTTAAGGTTATCATCAGTTATTTTCTTGTAATAAAACTCGCTACTTCCGATGGCCCAATTTATGCAAACGAGTTGTACACTCGTTGTTATCACCGTGTAGTCCTTCAGTAAACTCGTACGTCTCCAAGCGGAGCTTTCTGTCCTGCCTTAGGGCATATCTCATGTGAAGAGAGGATAATTGGACAGAGAGGGAAACTCCCAGTTTAGCCTTATGTGAATTTCAGTAAAGTTATTTTCAGTGACGGAAGTCTGTTTCCTGAGACGTCCGTGAACAATGATTTATGGGTCTTGTGTCTTTACTGTTGGATATTTTGGGTCCTTTGCCACATTTCTGTTGCAATAAGTATCAATCTGCACCGTTTAATGATTTTACAGTTTAAATATTACTTAGTAATCTCACTAATATGCAAAAATATGTACAGTCAATGGTTATTTCAAAGGAAACAACAACAACAACAACAACAAACAGAACAAACAAAGCAGTTCAACTGTATGGCTTTCTGACATTGAATTCTGTGCGAAATTCAATTCTTTGGATACGTTACGCTTTGAAAGCTTTCTCTATCTATTAAATGTTAGCACTATGTAGGTGTACATTAATATAAATGATATTGTTTTACAGGGATAAACCGAAAATCAAACAGGCTTTCATTTAACGATAATTTTGCAATTGAGGCCGGAAATTTTCACTGGCACCGTTATTTTTTAAATTATTATGAAACATACAGCCGACCGTCCATACAGCCTCTTCCTGGTTGTTGACAGCTGGCGTGCATGCGTCAAGCCATTCTCGAGCCCAGTTCCCCAACAGCAACACCGTTATTCCAACGTTAGTGGCGTTTTAGAAGATTTTTTCTCAAGTAAATAATCATCCTTGGTAAAACGCCAGAGCCAGTTCTCTCTCGACAAAAAGAGACTTTGATTCCAAAATGAAGTTTCCTTGAGTGGAAAGAACAACTACAAGACGAAACGGATCCACGCAAGATTCTTGCAGTGTGCATGGCGGCTGCTGCGGATTCGAGGTAAGAGGTTTGTTTACACAAATAATATTTCCTTCCACCTTAAACCGCATCAGCGTTCCAGTTTCTTTAACCTAGCCGAACTAACTTGCAATGGTTGTTGTCAGATGTTTTATCAGATAGACCTGTTGCTGTGAAAATAGTTTGCCTCAGTGTTTTTATTCACAATACACAAAATCCAAGGAACATGCCGAGCCCAAGTTAAGTCCGCTCGTGTGGCTACAGTCCAGTCACACATATGCTCTAGACTAATGATTCTCTATCTATGGACGTAACTGGAACCTTAGAACTTCATTCAGTCAAATTCACTGAGCACCTGATCTACATACGTAGTCGCTGCCCACACCGACTTGGTTGGCCTGGATATTTTTAACACGTCGACCGGCTACCGGGGATATCCAAATGCTTTAAAAACCTCGTAGGGAACAAAGCAATTTTGAGAGCATAACAGCACTTGAATCAGTTTGGTTTTTCAGCTGGCATTCGAACTTTATATTTTTGCAGCATTTTAATTCCATGCCTCAGTCGATTGAAACCAGAGCCCCGACCCCGACTTCGATCCCCGGTACATATAGCGGGGAATTAACATAAGCCCGGAGGTCAAGTAGACTGTTAAAAGCGCCTCATAGCGGGAGATTAGTACTTCAGAACCAAATAAAACACCGCTCGCTTCGGGTCTGTTGGTTTGTTGGTCAGACGTAACTTGCTACGCGGTCTCATAGGATTTTTGATTTAATTATTTAATTTCGCGAGTCCCTTGGTTTTAGTTTTGGTTTTCTCAATGATCGGGGATAAAAAAAACTTGGGCGAACTTTTCAAGCAATCAGAAGCAAAACTAATACCAATAGTCCAGTTTCGAATTCACCAAAACCGCTGGATAAAAGTACAAAAGGCACATCTGCATAGGGTTAACCTCGACCTGAAGCATACGGGCGAGAATTCTCACACTTCTGTGTTGTTTTCTTATATTATTCAACACTTTCTTGCTGGTATTTGTGAATATTTTTCTTCAGGTTGAGGCTAACACTGTACAAAGGCGCCTTTGATTTTTTTATCCAGCGGTCTAGGTGATTCGAAACTAGACTATTGTGTCATAGTCCGCACTCTGGTTTTCCCTCTACTTGCTTTGAATTATTTTGACTTGTGAATGGCTGACGCTAGAGTATATTTCCTTCAGAATGCGATTGGTTCTGTATTACTTTTGTTTGTTTATTTGTTTGTTTTCTTTTTTACGCTCAAACGTACTGTGCACCTGACAGTAACAACTGAACATATTAAACGAAAGAACTTGTTTACAGGATATTCAAGAAACCAAAACTGATAAAGAAACAATTTCGTACAGGTTAACACGGTTACATAGACTAGAAATTGCGCTGCATGTTCCTTTTTGCCATTTTATCATTTTAAGCAAATGCGCATGCGTAAACCCCGTGTACTGTGGAGCGTTTAACCAGTAAGTGCTAATATGTTTGCGTACCACATGGGAGACACAATCATTACATTTCCCAAATATAGATCGCTTGCAACCTTACTCTAAACTGAGCGGGACTGACCTGCGAGTACGAAAGGGATCTGTCCTATATGGTCTAGGGGCCGACATTTCTCTCCCTCACTGCCTATCGGGGATACGTATCCGAAAGCTGGCGAAGGATCAGAAACTCAGGGCTGGTATAAGCGATCCGCGGGCCGAAATCTCGGGGGTTATCGTCATGGTGCAATGCTCAGGCTGAAATGTCAAGGGGTACCGCTACTGGCATTTTTTTAAGGCAGTTAGTGTGCACATACGCAGGTTCCCTGGTGCACTAATACATTCCACGTGGGAGTAAAATAATTGGTACGAAAGGCCTGCGACGTTATGTTCAAATCATTGTTACTTCGAGCCCGTGAGGGAACTACTGTTGAGAAGAACAAAGAGCTGACGAATGACTCTTAATTGTGGTGTTCAATTATGCATGGTTAATTATGGTGAACAAAGAACTGACGAATAACTCTTAATTATGGTGTGGGGGGACAACAAGTACTTAATATTCCAGTCAGAAGTGATAGTTTTTGACAATATATTAAGAATCGTATTTGTTTAAGTGTGGGTTCCTTCTTCGTATCATTTTGTAACTCGTTAGTTTCGATTCGCCATAATACCTTTATGTGGATTTTTGAATGTCTAATGTTAAAGAATTTAAATTAAAAAATTAGATGAAAGTGAACCTTCCAGACACGGATTATATAAAACCGGCATATGACTTTCAGGTCGCAATATTGAAACAGAATCTTATACATTTATAAGAGGCTTAGATATTTCCGCTTGAGTTCTAAGGAACCCCAGCTCAATTCCGTAATCCTTTCCGTGTTCGCTTTATTTGGACGACAAATTGGTCGCTACGGCCTCCTCTGCGTGGATGCAAATTAAAGCGGCATAGATGTCCTCTAAAAGTATGGATTCCACGCAAGGGAGGCATAGTTTAATATCGGTAACTACAAAACCTTAGTGAGTTAAGCTTCATTTGTTCCCGAAACCAACCGGATTCCGAGAATATGATGAGATGTTTTGTGTTGGCAGTATCTGTTTTAGATTAGGAGCAACAGTTTTCTTTCTCCACGCTGCACGGCACTTTTGTTCCTGACCTTTTGCAAATTGCACGCGCTCTGCACCAGCAATTCTCCGGCGGGCGTTTTCCTAAAGCGTGTTCTTCTTGGGTAGATTATTCACAATTATCTCAATTTGCTTGGGTTTAGATTCGTTTCTAGTCCTCGTTTAGCTTTGTGATGAGTTAATCTTTCTGTTCTACTTGGCTTATAGCTTCTGCTTCCGTAAAGGTGATGAAATTTGCCTTCCGTCATAGGCTTTTCTTGGAGCCAGATATGAAGTGCTAGTTAATTTCAGCCGTACGCGAATAAGAAAACAGTCATGTTGTAAAAGAATTCTAAATACCCACGTACATTCCTTTATAAAGCTCCCAGCTAGCTCTGCGTGGTTTTGATTGAAACCAACTTGGTTTTCATAAGTTTATTTTGTTTATTAAGGGCAAGGAGAATATTTTATTACTTTATGTCAGTTAATTTAGCTGTTACCGACGGTCTAGCTTGGTTTGACCGCCTTCATCGGTTTTTGGGCTCTGTCATTGCTTGTTTGAAACAACGTACTGCTATCAGTGTTCTAATTGCCCATGCCAGCTAACATGTTTGAAAAAAAAAAGAAAAAGAAAAAGAAAAGGCTTATCGTTAGACTCGATAAAGTAGATCACAGGCCATTTTAGCCTGAGACGGCGGGACACTCGCACCACCGAAACGCCTTAAAAAGCCTGAGAAAAGATTTTAACAAGCTTAACACGCGCCTTTCCTTGAAGGAATGAATAGTATCAAGAGACTACCTCGTCGTCTCTTGATAATACATACAATTATCGGAATTTTGAAGAACCTGAATTGAGTGGATCCTACCTTTAAAGTAAACGGAGTTTGCTGTCCGTCCGTCCGCTAAATGAATGACGTTTTCTTCAGGTCGAAAACATAAATTCACTTTATGGCTCTGTAAAAGGTTGAAAAGTTTTCAGGCCGAACCCGCGAAAGAAATTTTAAGTGCAATTCCGGAAAATCTAATGGTGACAAGAAAAAAACTTTGTTGTGGTGGTAATCAGGTGCCTTGTGTCCGCAGAATTGAACACTTGGTATTTGTTTTCATCGGAGTGGAATGAATAAAAACTGAGTACTGAGGCTCCCATAATGAATTTTAGAAGCTTTCAAAAATACCTAGCGCCGCGTTTGAATAATATTTCCATGACGATAAGGTGAAGTCAACCAATCAAATGGCTGTATTCCTTGGTAAATTTACCCTTGATTGAAAGTAATAACTTGTGGGTTTTTGGTGCTATTATCGTGCGGAAAGTAAAAGTGATGGAGAAGGAAAAAAAAAACCACAACGTTCAGTAAAAAAAAAAAAAAAACTGATAGATAAATAAATAAATAAATAAATACAAGCACTGCATTGATAGAACGGAAAGGAACTGGATGGTTTCAAAGTTTATTTTTTAATTGGGAATGCAATCATCTATATATCATTGTGTGGATTTAAAGAGCGATTTTGTATTATCTTGCGCTCAGCAGTCATCCGGAAACGTAGCCAAAATTCATTTATTATATTCAAATGGGCCGGGTTATTCTTGAAAACTATAGATAACAATTTCCTTGAATACATGTCGGGGTGCACCCAGACTTCTAGGCTTGATAAACCACGATTTTTAACATACAGATTGAAAACTGGCAATGGCGTAATTACGTACTTGTTTAAATAACTGTACTCACAAGTCTCAAAGGGAGATGATATTGTGAGTGCCGAAGATACGATTACTACCACCGACAATGTTATCAATCAGACAACGCTGTAAGTTCGAAAATGATCATTGATTCTTTAAGATTTTGAGTGGGAATGGTAACCTGTTGGACCTGCACCGGCTGTTTAGACGATGATCACGATTTTATGGGAATAGCACACTGATAGGGAACGTATGATATGATATGTGCTTCTGTATGCAATGTACGGCACAAAGAGCTGGATGCAGATCAAATTAGAATCTTAGGTTTTAATTTATGTGGTATTCGCCTTTCTACTTCATGTGTTGTGCAAGATAATCTGGTGTTGTTCGAAGGACAAATGTTATTTTTCATTTGCATCATCAGTTTAGCCATCGAAATACGCATTTCATTTACCGCTTTATAGATTGAGTAACAACGTGTTGATGAATACCCATCATGTACCCATCAATTATTACGAATTAAACATTCCTTTTTTGCATGAAAATTTATCTGATGTTCAAGATAGAGCTAGATTTAATTCTGTTAAGGCCGCAAAATACCTCGAAGGTGTGCGGCGAAGTTTTGTTGTTAGGAAATCCGCCTCCCGAGGCCATGAATGTTTGATATTTTCTTGAGGGCCTTAGGAGGCGAAAATCAGGCTCATTTAAACTTCACGTACCGCACACGAGTGGAAACGTCAGAGCTAACTGCCTTGCGAGAAAGTTCTCTCAGCTCTATACTGAAGTATGCCGCGGGCTGATAGCCGCACGAAGTCCCAACTACTTCCAGGGTTCAATTGCCATAGACTAACGAGAAATTTCAATTGTGTATTTTGTGTTTGTTCATGACCTGTTTAATTCATGTTGCTGTTTCGAGCAAAGGCATTGACTTATCGGGTTTGACAGGTTCCTTCGATGACTGAAATAAAGATAGAAATAATAAAGCCGTGAAATTAATAAATGAATTATTGAGATATCGGCGGTGATTAACGGGTGCTAAGAAATAAAACATTTTCGCGGGTAATTTAAAGAACAGCTAGGGTTGGACTGGATTTTGTTTAATTCAAGTAGAGCACTTTTGCATCCGGCTTTAGCAATATTGTAGAAGAGGTATACAGTAACTGACTCAAAAGAATGGTAGGTATATTCCGCACGAAGAATGCAAAGCTGTGACATTGAAAATTGGCAAAGCAGAATCGAAAGCAGAAGTATGTGACTGCATCCTTGTGTCCTAGCGGTGTCTAACAATCAAAATAAAGGGCGAGAGACGGTTATTTTGTTCTCACCGCCCAAGGCACAGCAGCAGTGGAAGTTTAGTTCTGGAAAGTACGTATTGAATGAAAAGAATAGCGATCCGCCGCCGCATGTAAGGTGGTTACCAGGAAGAAAGAGCGCATCCGTGCTTGCTTGCTCGTCTTCCGCTAATAAAAAAAATAATGGCCAGTTAATGGTTCTTTTTGTTTCTTTTAAAGAAACTTCTATAGCACTGAGGAGGCACGAGATACCTGTGATAGCAGCTCCGTGTCCGATTCCACTATTCAGTCCGATGTTAATTTATTATAACCGCTCCAAACAAAAGGTGAAAATGCATTCAGTTCGAACCGCAGCGTCATTTTTGTTTAAATTGGATCGTCTTTGCTTTATTGTCCCAAGATAAAGAAAAACAAATTGATTGAATAACGGGAAGAAGGCCGCTTTGAAAGTTTCCCTTCTTAATTTTGTTATTGTTCCTCGTTTTTGAGAAATAAAAAAAAAAATGGGTAGTCGAGGACTACATGTGGATATTACTGTAAGGTAGAATGAAAATTGGACATAATTCCTTTGATTATTTGAACAATAACATGTACAATCTCTCAGGATAACAAACTTGTACAAAGAACAAGCCAGGTGTGCCCGTACCATGCAGCGACGAAATTGGTTATCGATTTTCGCTGGCCATCAAAATCGCTGCGATCGGCGAACAAAATCGCCTAGTGTGTCGCTGGCTTTACACACACTCTTACAAAGTGCCGACATAGTAACTACTCTCAACGAGTACGTAGTATCCACAAAAAGTGATAACAATTACCTTTGAAGAGGAAATGCGAATGCAGAAACATCATGACTAGAAAACGGTGATGGGGGAGATTATACCACCTACTGGAAACGAAATTAAATTGCCTAGAGTTACCGGTAAAATAGTACAGTTTTGGTTGGAGCCCATCGAGGTCTGTATGGAAGTCAATTTTGCTCCAAAAAACCCTTCAAATATCTTTATTGTTCCAGTGATAAATAACGTTTTTGAGTGACCATCAAACCAATCAAACAGGCATGTTTAATCATGGTCACTCTCATGATGTGGCAATCCCTGCCGAAGTTTAAGATGCGAATTTGCCCCATCAAATCAGAGCTGATGGGCTGATGGCTAATTCAGACACCTATTTTTTGCCTCGATGATTCTATCATCATTCAGCTAGGTTCCGTGACTTCTCGCTTTTTGAGTGTCGAGAGAAATCGTGCGATTCGTTTCCTTTAGCTTGCCGGCGGCTCAGGATTTGCCGAAAGATCTTGCGCTAATTTGTCAACCAATCAGAAGCAAGTATTCTATCGACGCCACTAATCTTTGTCGAATGTTCCAAAAGACCGATGGTCGCCATATCGAAAGGCAAAATGTAAGAAATGCAAGCCATATCAACCACGTCAATAGGATACATGATAATTTATCGCGCATTTCAGTAAGTAGTGTTTTCTCCTCAACGTTTTCGATGACTGCACGTACAAGACAATTCATAGTTATTAGTAGCTAAGCCAAGTGATGAACTGTTAAAAGTACGTAATCCAAAGAATCCATCCAGAAACCATAAATGGAATAGAGCAGTCAGTGGAGCCTTCAAAGTAAATCGTGCAACATATTCATATCCGAACATTTATTCCTGGTAAGCTTTTTTTTTGTCAGTTTGTCAAGGTAGAGCTGAGTAGTCGTAAAAAGTGCGTGGTATGTGCGTAAAAGGGCATACAAATTTCAAGGGTGCTTGTCCAGCAGCTGTATAGATCGTTTTCACATGACGTCATGGCGGCCATATTGGTGTACCTAGACAAAGAAACGGCGGCCATTTTGGTGTCCCAAAACAATGCGGGGAATTGAACTCCATTTTTATGCAAATATTTCCTTTTGTTTCAGAAAAACAATATGACCACTGGCCACGTGAGTGAAAACCATCTATTGATTTGAAAGCCATGGTGAAAACAACAGCAACAAATACTGTCAACAAATATGGTGTCATGGATGGTTTTCATTGACAGCTTTATTCGTGATGAGTAAGGTGAAGTGAGGTGTTTCTTGAATTTGTTAAGGTTGGTATTTTTAACCGTCATTGACCAAAAAGCCGCTTCCAGCATTACTATTGAATTTTGCAAATGAGCAGCTTCATTTTAATTGTCTTGCATGGGTTCACCTTTATACTGGAAGAAAACAACTCCACTAGGGCGGACTGATTTGGCAATAAAGGTAACGTGTGAAATACAACATTTATTTTCATCTATTTTTTACTGAACCATTGCTCATCATAAATCAACTTGATTTTGCCCAAAGATGTTTAAGAAGAAGCGGACATCCGGAAAATTAATTTTCCAAGAACAAAAAATGAAACAGGGAAGAAAAAAAAAACAACAACAACAATACCTCATTGGAGACATGGATCAGCTTGTTATGTTGATTTTAAGTTCAAGGATTTTTGTCTTAAACATCTGAAGATGAAAATTCGATTCTCCAGTTGATTAAGTTTAGTTATTCTGAGACAATGTGCCGTTCGATTACTAAAATGAAATCGAAGTGTCAGTTTACAAATGAGCGGCATTTGACACGATTTTTAATTCATGGTCATTGGAAAACATACGTTGTTTTGATAAACCGAAGGCTTCTCTTTTGCACCGACCAAATCGGATTACAAATCGAATGACAAAATTCATCCTGAGAACTGTTTAGAAAATCTAATTGAAACAAGTGAGCTATTTCATGGTGTGATGTTGCAGATAATTCTCGTAATGATCGATGTATAAAGGTATAATCTTCACGATAACATAAATAATGAGTAACTTCCATTTTAGTCTAACACCCTTTTTTTTTTTAAGCGTGAACACGCAACATCTTGAGAGTCGGGACACCATTTTTTTTTCGCCTAAATTCCATATCATAGGTTATATAAGCGAGCGACCATGATTACGAAATATTTGTTGCAGTAAAACTGAGTTAGCACCATTTTAAGAGGGAGGGAAGAAGTGAATAAACTACGCGTACATCGCGCAATGACATGCACTCAGTGTAGCTGGGGTACATTTGTGTTCTTTTGTCTGGGGCCGGTCATTAAGGAGAAAACGATAGGGCAAAGTGTGTGAAACTCTTAAAATTAAAGTATAAAATGTCAGAATTTGTCATAACTAAATTAAGCGCTATTTTTCCATGTTTATTTTTCTGCATACAAGTTTGACAGCAGATGCGATTTTTGTCCGGCGAGCGATGAACCAATTTTCTCAGAAGTTAGTCCACATCAAGACGCAAAAACATCCTGCCTTACCTACGTTTTGGTTATAATAAAGTAGGGACAAAATCCATTTTTGAAGAGACAAGAATACTGTATGTGTGTCATAGCTTTTTTTCCAGGGTAAAAAGGCAATCAATGGGAGGGGATTCGTTTCAGTTCATGGTGGAACCTTACAGTTTTAACTGACCACATCTTAATTTCACTTTCAATCTATGCGGTGTCACCTTTTCCATCGTTATTCAAGTTGAGAGATGTAACATCTCCAAGTCGAAAAGAACACTACCTGTGTGGTCTTAAGCCTTAGCTTATCGATTCTCTATTTCGATGAGTATATTCACGTTACCTTCTTAATCTTTACGCCTTTTTCTGCGCGATATTCTTCATTTGTTTTAGGTTGCTGAGATATAAAGTTTCCAGAAGGCTCTTTGAAAACACCGCTCACCTCTGAATACAAAACAACGACTAATGATGTAAAAGTGCAAAAACACGCTTCCCACGGTCCCCCAATGGGGGTCTAGTTACTAAGGAAACTGTCAAAACCGTCATAGGAAAGTTAAAGACAGTGCCTGTCATCGATTGATCAGTGTCTTTTGTGAGGAAAAAACGAAAAACGAAAAAAACAAAAACAAAAACAGAAAACGAAAAACAGTCAATCGAAATTTCATTGCCTGATTCAAAAAAACGTTTTGTATTTGTAGTCATCGATATCAAGCACGTTTCATTTGATTGTCACAGTTTGCCACCGATAAAAATGAAAGCCAAACAAATGCCTCTGAAGTAGAGGAAATGCAGATGTTTTTTTTCGTTATTTCCTTTTCATGTTGGGTGAGGCGATACAGCCGGTGAAAAGTGTTAAATAAACTGAAGTTATATATGGAAACAGTTCGAACCTTCACTGAAATATAAATTATAGCATTTTTTTTTTAGTTTTTATTTTTGATGCATTAAAACTGATGTTCACAGGTAAACATGTTATTTACTGATAACATCGTTGATACATCCTTTTGTATATATTTTTTGAAAGTGGAATACGTTCGTATTTCTAATGAACATGAGATGTCATAACGCGGAATAACAGATGGAAAACCAATATTGAATTTTGATCCCTCGAGCAAGTGTTTATCTCTGTTGTCCTCGGGCCAGAATGATTACCTCACAAAACTGCTTCAACGTTTTTGACGCAGGACACATCGCATTTTTGGAACACTAATGCCACGCTTTCTGTTTTTCGAATAAATACACTCTTGATTAAAGATTTGCCTTGAAATGAAACTTAAAAGATTGATTAATTTGACACCAGTTCAGGCCGATTGTATTGCAATCTTGCAAAAATATTCGTCCGGAATGCCTTGACAAAATTTTGGCTCTTTTAAACATGTCTTTCGTGAACGGTTGCAGGCAAAGACACTCAAAATTGGGTAAACTGCTTCTCTCTTAATGGTGGCTCGATTACAACTCTTTGATAAGCGAGTGAAAAACAACTGAAGCGTAAACTAACGGTTACGCAATAGAACTGAATCATGATAACTTTTGATGTTCAGCGTTTAATGAATGAGGATAACCAATGGAAAGAGACTACACTGTATTTTCTGACTTGTTTCCCGTGATGGGCCTGGGCCAAGTAGTCTTGTCAAGTGCAATATAAAAGGCTTATTATCAATTGTGTCCTCGTTAGGTCACGGCGGCCTTATTGGTGGAAGAAAGAAACCAGTTTTCTGGAAATTAAACTGGATACTTCATTGAAACTGGATACTTAATTGAAAACTGCTCGATATACGCCAAAAGGACGTTTTTAAACATTTTGGTAAAGTACTCGGTGGCACTATAGACACGTAACAAGAGTGAATTAGGTGAGAGTGTTCCAATTGTTGCGTTCGTATGAGAATATAATTACAAAGCTAAGAGCAACAACTACAACAGAACTTTTGAGGCCCGTTCGGGTCCCGCTGTCAAACAGGAAAAGCGCGCGAAAACATGTGTCCCAAGGCACAACGGTTATTGGACCCGCCGATCGCCCGACAATGGTCACGCGTGTCACGCCACACCAGTGGCCTGGGTGGGCTCCCCCAACACAATCACAACCGAGTCTATTCTTACAGTATCCGTTGCCGCGAAAATTTGTGTTCAAGTCCCCGAAAAACATGGCGGATGCAGTCACGCGTGACGTGGCCTCTCCTGATCGGTTAAGTGGCGGCCTTTGCTTGTTTTCTCGTGTAAAGTACATCCAAAAATAAACCATTTGTTACTGTGCTGGGACAAGACCGCAAATTGCCAATTTGATAGAGGAACATTCCTACCTAGTTCACCCTTGGTCATGGTGAACGCAAGAGGTTACAAAGCACGGGAGAAGCGTATTACTAAGACTCTACTCTCTCAGTTGAGTGCTTAATGAACAAATTCCCCAGGTGCAACCATAAGATACTGGTACAGGCTGAGCCGTTTCCCGACATAATCGTACACTTGGCGTCCCCAGCGAGCACCAAAGCTCTAGCTAAACGATGTGTTTGTGTTGGAACATTTTGTGTCGTGTTGGATGAATATGTTTAATCATTAGCCGCCTGTGTTAAAACATGTTTGATCTAGATTTTCAAACATTTTCATCCAACATATGTTGTCGCGAAGAAATGTTTCATCGTTTAGTCGGGGCTTAATGAGCAAAAAGCAGATGTTTTATTCTGTTTTATTAATTTTTGCCGTGTACATAACTGGGATTACAAGTTAAAGCCAACGAGGGAAGGAGACCATGGAGGCCAATAAGGGCCCGTCCACACGTATCCGGAGATTTTTGTATCCGAAAATCTTTTTATGCGGATACACCTAGCGTCCACACGTGTCCGCCGTATACGCTCGGTGTATCCGGAGATTTCTGTATACGCTCTCCAGAGTGGAAATTTCTGTATACGCTGTGTATCCGGATACGTGTGGACGCTCGTATCCGTATATTTTTGTATACGCTGACGTCACAGTATTGAAGTATTGAAGAAGCATTTTCTTGTGAAGGATATTGGTCATTGAAGAGATCTAAAATGTCAGGATATTTGGTTTGGCACGACTCCCAATCGATATTTTC
>BLFK01000990.1:2281992-2292520 GCA_014634185.1 Astreopora myriophthalma | reverse complement strand
GGAATTCATGGAAGAAGTTGCGCGGTATGAATGCGTTTACCATCGTAACAGTAAGGACTTTAAAGACAAAAACAAAAAGGCGAACAGTTGGCAAAAAATCGGGGAGAAATTTAATTTATCGGCGACGGAGGCAGAGGTCAAATTCCGCAACATAAGAACCGCGTATGGTCGTTATCTGAAGCGGTTGAAGACGATACCTTCTGGATCGGGGCGAGATGCAGTGCCAAGAGAATTTCAAAACCTGGAATGGCTCAATCCACATATCGCACACAGACCATCCAGCACAAATGTGAGATCAAAGTCACCTGGAAGTTGTCGACGCTTTAAGACTAAAAGAAGAAATAAATTTGCTTGCAGCAAAATTTCCTTCTCCATGTCCGCCATGTTGTTTGCTTTGATTTTCATGCGAGCTCAAAGCGCATGTACAATTGACATTTCCGCTGAACGAAATGTAGGGCTACAGTCGGCTCTGCGATCGTTTGCGATCGTCTGCGATTATATGGAAACAGATCTCTTTGCGATCGTCTGCGATCTGCGATCCGCGATCGTCTGCGATCGTCTGCGATCGTCTGCGATCATATGGAAACCAGCCTTAAATGTGTTCGCTCTGTTGTAAACCGGTCAAACCAGGACACTACAGTGTATTACGGTCTCATATTTCGCGCGTTCTCTTGACCTTTTATGGTGAAATGACGCAATAGTGGAATAATAAAGTACCTTCGCAGGGTTTTGGCCCAGAGGCCAAAACTAGCAGTCCCCGCGTATTTAGGAAGATTCTGAAATTTGATATATCTTTTGGTTTGGTAGTACGGAAAATATCTCGATTTGAGGAAACTAGGCGCGCAAGGTGGTACCGGTTAATATTCAGCAAGCGCGCACGGTGGTCTCGGGTAATTGTTTTTAGCAACGACACGCTTGATCGACTTTACTTGTAGGACGAGTCAAGTTCGAGTCCGAGCAGGAGTCAAGTAGGAGCCAAGTTTGAGTCTGGTTTTAACTTTTGTTTTTATTTTTTTTTCTCTTCTTTTTATCTCGTCTGAAAAATTAACTTTCAGGTTTTCAACATTTTTCATCATCGATCGCTAGAGCCATTTAATACCGCTGTGGAAAGATATGCGACATCCCTTTGTGTTCATAACTTACCTAAGAAGATTAAGACCTGTAGTTGCATACACCTGAAGCAGAGATACGATTTCCACGACTGAAAAAACAGACGGCGATGAAGTATTACATGTCTTACTAATTAGACTTAAGACCACCAAAGCGCCATCTTGTTACGTCCACAGGACACGCATGCAGGATAACAGAATAATATAATAATTTAATTGTTTTCCATAAGCAAAAAAGCGGGGGCAGATTTAGTGAGAACTATTACTAGTTTTATTAATACGTTTACTAGGCTCAGTGGATCCGTTGTTTATGAGTGAATTCACTTGGAAAGTGTGATTTTCATTTTCACTTACATTCTACTGCCGGAACTCACCAAGTTTATAATATCCTGGAGAACTTTTTTAATAACTGTTTCGGCGTCGACTAGCACATGTCACTTTCACATCCAGTTCGGGAGACTTTTGTTAATAGAAACAACCAAACAAGCGGTACGAAAGGTTCGTCGGTATATTGTTTCGAGTATTATTATTATTATTATTACTAGAAGTAACCACAGGTTAGAAAGTGCGGGCCTGAATGCACTTGAAGAGCTTTTGTTTAAGATGTTGGGAATGGGCCGAAAAGATAGCAATGCGTGCCTTGTCTGCAAAGGAAATAAGCCGGACCACTTCATAGAAAGCGTGACAGAAAATTGGCGTTACTTAGTTATACAAACTAAATTATAAATAAATAAGATGGTAAATAAGTAAAAAAATAAATAAATAAATATATAAATTTGCAAAGTGCCCCTTTTCGGTACTACTGTTTCAGGAAGGATCAGTAAACCGTAGAAAAGCGTAACGTGTTCAGATTTCTCTGCGGGAGGCTGTGAACTGGACATTGGCCCCACCAACAGCAGTAATAATGTGCAACACGATATAGGAAAGTTATGATGACAGACCAGTATTCCAAGTGATATTAACTAAACATAGACTTGGTATTTTACCACATCTCCGACTGACACTTCGATCTGTTTCTTTATCACTTCCACATTACCTTGGAAGGTAAGAGCTACTAGAATTATCAATGAAATTATCAGTTTTGTGAGAGAAAGGTGCGACAAAAACAACTCTGAAATAAAAAGTAACCGAGAAATTCAGTGCATGGAGAAAAAAAAAATTACGGTGAGCTACTACCGCTACAGCCGTCAGGCAAACAACTGAGTCCATCCTAAAATAGAACCGAAACTTCGAGGAAAAGATTCATTTATGTTGCCGGGAAATTAGCCTTTTGGGCCACGAATTTCCACGTTTGGACAATGGTTTTTAATTAAGCGATACTATTTTAAATGGTTTTGCTTTCTCGTAGGGACGCGGTGGCTCCAGTCAGTCTCGGCCCATGGCGTATATTTATAGTTGAACTTTTTACTAACGGCTCCATGTTGGAGCCATTAACTTCAGAATTGGTTTGTTTCTTTATATTATATTTTTTATCCCACAGGACAGTGAGGTCCCATAGTAGCGGAACCTTTGGTTGACCAACTGGATTTTGGGAAAGGCTGGTAGATCAACGGCTTCACTTCAAGGTGACAAGGAAAATAACAAACAGAAGGTAAGAAAGTTACAAAATTATCCGTCGAAAGTGAAGCCGCTATACTTGGGCAGTTGCGGCCAGGAAGTGATTGCTGAGAGAAACATAAACACTAACGACAGAATTAACTATCAAAGGGGAATTTGTAGTGTAGCTGTTAGCCATGTAAATACAGAGACGGCGGGGAGGAGCGCCCGTTTCGGGGGACCCCCCGGCCCGTATACAAATCTAGAGTTTCGGGAATGCCGTTCTCGAATTTCCCTTCGGGATCATTCTTCAAAAGCAAAAAACAAAACCAATTTGAACTGCGAAATTTTATCTATTATTTTTTAGCATTCTGCTTGAAATTGAAGGGAGGGGGAGAGGGGAGGCAAACCCCCACCCAGTCCCTCGGCTCCGCCGTCCCTGCAATATACGAGTTCAAACCCAGTTTGTTCCAATCCGTGTAAAAGCAGGGCTCTTCAGTGTTGAAAACTTTTAACCCGTTTAACAGGAATTTAGCTGCAAGACTTTCGTTTATCCGTTTGTTTCTAGCACTTGCAATTGGCGTCAGTAAATGTTTATTCACACTTTGTTTGCAGCTGAATAAATATTTAACAATTTGCATTACTTTTTCTCTTTGTGTCCTTACAACGTTTCTGTCGCGAGCTCGGTCTTGACAACATTTTAAGTGTACTAGCGAAAGATTCTGGTTGCTCTGACACAAAGCGTCGTATCCTCCAATCGCGTGAAATCATAGTGGTGGTTTGTTGTCACGGATAATTTGCATGACAAAACAATTTGCTTTTCTGTAAAGTTTAATGTAAATTTCAGTTTCATCGATCACTACTTCACTGTTTTCATCATTTTATGATACCATTGCAATATGGTAATTGAACATCATTTGAGGTTCTTAAGAGCTCTCGGGAATCCGGCATTATTTTCGACAAAATAAAACACAAATATTCTTCGGCGGTAAAGGCTTAAAGGTTGGAAAACACTGAACAACGGGATCGTAAAGCGTATTAGTGGAAATTCACGGTCATTAGACCTTCTTTTGTTCAGATGGATAAAAAGACGTGAAATTTTAAATTTAGTCATTTCTTTCTGAATAACGCACTAAAGATAAGAGTTTAAATAAGCCCTAAAAGAAGTAAACCTCCGAAGTGGAAGAAGGTGACTCAGAAAGTAAGAAAGACCCGTCAGTTGTTAAGTACGTATTTGCTGCTGAATTTGCAGGTGACAAGTACTTTATTTTGTCTGTACTGAACTGAGCATATACACAGACTGTACAAAATATGTCAACAATTGCTATCTATAAATGACCATCACTTCCTTGATTCTTTGACAGTGCATAGTAAAGTGAACTGAAATTTGTTAGGCCATTACATGTACCTGCCGAAAACATTGAAATAGGCGTTTCATAGAGAGATGTGTCCCGCTCAACTTTGATTTCATCAATTGGATACTGAAGCAATCAGCTATAAGCCCCATTATATTTGCTCAGCAGTCATGTGCCCTGGATCCTTGTCGGTCTGATAACCTGGAGTAACTTATCCCCCGCGGATTGTCTGAGGCCGGGATGTCCTAATTTGTGGCGTATAGAAAGGAGCATACATAAATATTAACAGGTTATGCACTGATCACGAGAAGAGAAGGAAAAAACATGTTGCAGAAATGATAACACAGCCGGTATAACATCTCGGCTGGCGGTAAGTGGAGGACAAAAACACAAACAGCTCAGCTTTATTAAGCAATTTTTGGTTTCGTCTTGTAGACTCCGCAATGTTCGCTGCTCAATATGTTAGCAAATAGACGGCCAGCTGGACCAATAAATCATTACCGACAGTAGTAAGGATAAGGTTCCGAGCAAACCCGACCTTTGTATGGAGTCATATTTTCAGTCTCGCTGATTATTTTTGTTATCAACAACCATTTGTTGTTTGTACGATACATCGGTTTTCTGTAAGTCAAAATAAAGCTTTTCGCAGTGCTATTTTTGCTAATTCGCAGGCAACGTTCATTGCCTCGACCATTTATTTGCAGGAAATGACAAATAATAAATTAATAGTTGTCAAAATAGCTGACTTCCTGATATTTTGACCAATGTATTAGTCGTTAAATTAAAGTAATTGAAAAATCTCTCTCTTTGCTTCAATTTAAAACAGTATATTGCTCGATATGGTATTATTTTTAATATGTTTTCGAAACCTGCTTTACGACTTCAGTTATTCTTCTGATTCTGCGCTTTGCAAGGGAGAAGGTAAAAATTGGTCGAGGCTAGTAATTCTTCATTTTTTTTTTTAACTGCACTTGTTCACACAGATAAAACCACAATATCCACAGTGAAGAACTTTCATGAAATTATGTACTTAAATTGCTTAATACATGCCTCTTAAAATGAATAAAGCACAATACAGGATAGCTGCCGCCACCGTTGCGCCCCTTTTCTGGTCAAACAAGGATTCAATGTTCTTTGCTTGAAAATTAATATTTCCTAGGTCAAGGTTTCTGCTCTTTGTTTTCAAAATTTTGTTTTTTTTAAAATTATATTTCATACCTGTTCCTTGATTAATAACCTTTATTTTAAAAATTTGATATTCATATTTATGCGTATGTAACGAAAAAGTCTGCAACAACGACGCTTAAAGACTTGGCCCAAGTCTTAAGCGTCGTTCTTCAATCTTGGCGGAAGAATTTTATGTGATTTTGATGGAAAATTCTAATAAAATACAAATCAACCTCTGCAGGATTCGAGAGATCATTTTTGCCCAACTTCCGATTCGGGAAGAAAAACAAACGAGCACCTTTTGTCACTAAAATGTAAAAAGCTTCACTGAACGCGGCGAAGAGGAACAATAGAGCTAAATTTATGACACCTCGTATAAATTACGGGCATCAGCCAAAACAACTCCAAGGGTTGTTTTCGCTTGTAAAATGCACGGAAGAAAATTGCGCTTCAATTGGAAGTCTTTTGGTGAAAGTATGACTTTCAGCTTAGACACGACTCGCGCTCAGTAGTGGCGAAAAACGGAGAGTTGCTAGCACAGCCGCACCTCGGACAGCAACTGCAGTGTAACCGACTTTGTGTGTGTGTGCGTGTTTTTTTTTTTTTTTGTGAAAAAGGTAGTACGGCACCCTGTGTGGCATATTTGCACGAAAAGTGAACTGGACATCGGCCACACTCTTTTCTTTTTTTCACGGAACCTTCAGTGATATCCACAGTGCAGATACATTTACTTGTCAAGTATACGTTGCTTCAACAATAAATTTATTCTGACCTTCGAGCTATTTCTGTTACCTTTCAGGAAAGGTTTTTGTTCAATCGAAAGTTCCCAACCTCGACCTCTGAAATCCGTCGAATTTAAAGCAATACAAGGTATGTTTAATTTCACTTTGATCCATCACCGGTGTGCATCTTCAAAGAAAACTATGGCAATGTCTTAATACCTCAAGTGCATTTGAAGAAAAGCAAAGCCACTTCAAATGGACGAGAGCTTTTTGAAAGTGCTTATTTATTTTTTTTATTTGGAGATTAACATTGTTCCATTGAAAAAACACTCGAAAAACAAGATTTTGGTGGCGTGCACAGCCGTTCGAGTCGCTTTTTTCTTTGTCGCTGACAATGTTATCTCCTTCAGTGTATGTGAGTCAATCACCGCCACCATCTTGTTGTGCGATAGTTGCCTGGTGAAAGAAGCTGTTTTATCTATTTTCTCCTTCAAAAGCTTTATTTCTTTTGCCAGCGGTGACTGTCTGATACAGTAGTTCGAATGAAGTTTTCCAATTTGATATGCTGAGTATCTTAATGCGGTAATGCTAAAAATCTATTTCTTACACTTCTATGAGAAGATAAGGCATTCGATTAGTGACATCTTTTTCGTAACTTAAACGTGCGCTTTCGTTTTACAACTTGCGTTGATTCTAATTCAATAGCTTTAATCATTGACGACGTCAGTTTTTACCATTTACGTGGTATTTTGGAATGAACTACAGCCTTGGCCAGGAGTGTACAACTTGTACGCTTCACCCGGCGAATGCCGGAATATTTTTAACGCGCGATTGATCGATTACTCAAATCCACAAAAGTCCAGCCGAAACTAGAACATTTTGCGCTGTATTTTTCACCTGTCTTCAGAATAAATGAAAGAAGGAGCTAGTTTGGAGAAAACGGCTTTTTCAGAAAAGCCGTACTTTAATTTTGGACTTGCATGACAGCCATGTGCAAGGAAACATGGTCTTCTCATTTCGATTCACGGGTCGCGAGGGGAGGTAGCGGAAATTGCACATTGGAGATACATCCTGTCGGCGCTTTGTGCTTTATTTTCCTTTCTAGAAGAGTTTCTGAATGTTCTTTTTGAACTTGCATTGCGAACAAATTTTCTTTTTTTCCAAGTTTATCCCAAGGTCACTTCAACTATGTCACAACAACGCTTAGGCGACCGCTGACATGTACATTCGCAATGACTGAACATTCACCAGTCGCAAAGGTACTTTTGGACGATGCGCTTATTGCCGGTTTAGCGCTTTGAGACAGATCAAAAGTAAAATGGAATAAAATTTACAAGAAACAATAAATGAGTAGATAAATAAACAGGAAAATCAATAACTGAATAAATAAATAACAAACAAGTAATTAAATAGATAAATAGTGATTGAAGGTGTAAAATAAAGTATGAAAAAGGGAATGTTATCCATAATAATTTGCTTTTTTGCCACGGAAAATATTGTATCCAATTTGTGAGGAGACAGTACACACGATACGTATACGGGGGACGAAATTTACGGAGCACAGACTTGATTGACATCAGCGTTCAATTAAAGTGCCTTTTCAAAATGCAAATAAAAAACGTGGGTTCAAAACTCCCTAAATCTTTTTGCGTCCATTTCATGAGCTTTCTTCTTTGTTATTATCAATTGTTTCTAAATATTCATCGTTTTCCCGAAATCTACTTAAAAGCTTTACCCGTCCTCTCTTCGTCTGGGGCTTTTCATTGACACCGTGCTGAATACTCGGTTCAGTTTCCGTCTTGCCGAAGATTGAGTGGCAAAGTGTTGAATGATATAGGCACATGACAAGTCAACCTGACTGCTTATATCTGTTTTGTCTCCCATACAGGTGTTGTTTAACGAACTGGCAGCTGAAGAGTGATTCTTAGCATTTTAAATCTTACTTTATTGTCAGAAGGGAAACAACCCGGCTGTCAGAAGCGCAACAGCCTCATCAGTCACAATTGAAGACAATTCAAGAGAATCACGGTGGACGTTTTCCCTCGAGATATCGGTTTAATTTGTGGGGAATCGGTTTTAGTGCGAGACAAGCTTTGCAAAACTGGGCCGGCGCAGAAATTTTTAAAGGCGAGGGCGTTCTCTCAACGGCGGATTACAAGATCAGAGTGAAAAGCTTACAATATCTCTTAGCTTAATTTCAAGCGTTCGTTACTTGTAAACAACACATCACTGGCGACTGAATGGCAAACGCAAGCTCTACCTCGTCAGATAAGTTTGACGGCGCGCACATTGCTCTTTCCTGCACATTCGTGGTACTAATAATGGTACTTGCTGTGGTTGGTAATGTTCTTGTGATGCTGGCATTCAAATGCTTCCGTAGGCTCCGCCGCGTCACCAACTATTTCGTGGTGTCACTAGCTGTTACCGACATTCTAGTAGCAGTGGTGTCAATGCCAGTTTGGGTAGCATACATAGTGTCTGGTCCGCCATTATTCTCGCGCAAGCCTCTGTTACAAAAGTTGTGGACTGGCACTGACATTATGGTCTCCGTGGCGTCAATATGGCATTTAACCTTTGTAAGCATGGACCGCTACCTCTGCATAACGGGACCTTTGCACTACCACGTTCGCATGACGTCAAAGCGAGCTATTGTGATTATCAGTGCCATATGGGTTTCTTCAATCGTTGTCGCTTCTCTCGGGCTCACGTTCTGGAATCGGGATATTTATACCCTGGCAATAGTGGTTCTGAATTACGCCATTCCAGTGATCATTATTCTCTTTGCATATATAAGGATTTTCAAAGCGGCGCGATATCAAGCCAAACAAATTGACTTGAACATTAATGGGAAATCCAGGCGATTCTCGCTAACTGTGGAGTTGAAGGCGGCCAAAACACTGGGCGTAGTAATAGGAGCGTTCATTGTATGTTGGTCTCCCTTCTTTGCGCTCAATCTTAGTTATTACATCTGTCGCTGTGCGCCCCCTCCGCTCGTTGTGTCGGTGGCGAAGTGGATGCATTATGGAAACTCCATGCTTAACCCACTGATCTACGGGCTAATGAATAAAGACTTCAGATTCGCTTTTCAGAAGCTGTTCACTGATCTAAGACTGATATCGTTTTCAGTTTCCTCGGGAAGTGGCGATCGTTCTGGTCAATCGATTCGTGGTAATCGTGAGGAAAAAGACCAGCATAAAACTCGACTGGAGCAGGACTGCACAAATCTTTAGTTACTTAAAATTGCTGTGGTTGGCGTCATTGTCCTCATAAACCGCATAAGGATAGACTGCGAGAGTATGGCCCTCTATTTTCCCTTGGGACTGTAAAGCGCAAGGGCACAAAAATGTTTCGCTGCACTCTGCACTTCGCGCCTCCTTTCCTGCGGACTGGGACCAGATTGGACCTTAGTGGCGAATAGCTTGAACTGAGGAACGTGGCGGGAAAAAAAGTCGGCGACCCAGTCATGCGCTCGCTTCGCTTCGTTGTTTTCTTCGCCCCGTTTCACGATTATTCGCGCTATTGCGCACTAAGAAGTTCTAGATTAGCTTCTAGCTTACCTATGAAAATGAACGCATGCGCTCAAGTGGTTCCCCGCCTCACTGAAATAAACCACTCCTAGACGTCGGTGACACCAAAAGAGGATGGTGACTTGTAAAGGAGATGGTGTACCTGTGCTGGTTACGTAGGAAAACTATCTTTGGATTTACCTCTAGTTCTCGTTAAAACTAAAGGGGCAGAGTTTTAGCTGTCCCCCGCAAAGAATGTTATTTTTAAAAGTCTGGGTTATTCAAAAGGGTACAGGAGACCTTAAAAGGGTTGTGGAAACTGTCGACCGTGTATTGAAGCGGATTTTAACAATCCAAGCATTAGAAAGGGCTTAGCATAAAGAAACCGAATAAAGTTTACTGTTCCAATGACTTGGATGATGATGCATGTTGTGCCGTTAGCTTCCCTTTGAGGGATCAGTTAGAAGGAGCATATGTGAATGGAAAAGGTGTGACTGGTTAGGCGTTGAAACCTTAATTTCACATGCATGTGAATCACCAATGTTTTATTACATGGCGAGGTAGTCTTGAGGTAAATCACAGCTTTCTGATCGGTTCTTTCCCGGCCGGGATTTTGCCATACGGACCCTTTCCACGGAAAAAGTCATAGTCCCGCTGGATATTTTTGTTTTCGAAAGCCGGCAATTTCAGAATTTGAAACTAAAACTGCGAAAAGAAAACGTGAAAATACTCCATTCTTCGCAAAATGCATGTAGCTTTTTCTTTTGATGATGATGATGACATCAAAAATACGTTGAATTGAAATGAATGAATGAATTGAAGAAGTGATCCTCACACTTTCTGGTCAATTTAAGCAATTGTCTCATATATATGCACTTGAAAAATTCAAGTGTCTTCAACGGGATTCGAACCCACGACCTCTGCGATGCCGGTACAGTGCTCTTACCAACTGAAAGTCACACAGTTGAGAGTAGGCGAATTTGTCAGGGTCGGCCAGGGTTTTTGGGTATTTGGTATTCAGGGGCGTTTTAAATCGGGTATACGGTATATTGCAGCTTAAATATGGGTATTCAGTATATCACTTTCTTTGAATTTCGGGTATAAAGTATTCAAAGCTTCGATTATTTTTGGGT
>BLFK01000990.1:2264492-2276992 GCA_014634185.1 Astreopora myriophthalma | reverse complement strand
GACGAAAGCATTGCTAATTATGATGACCAGGATCATTAAGACGGAAAACGTAGCTGTACTTGTGCGAAAACCCTCTGGGAAAGTGTGAGGCTGGCCTGTTGAATTCACGGCAGTATTGTTTGGCATCGTACAGGTTTGATTTCTACTACCTATTGTCTGTCTCTTCTCTTCTGTTCTCTTCTCTTCAGATATGTTAATTCCGTCCTCTTTATGATACCTTTTTTTTTAATCTCAGTGGAGTAAAAACCTGGACAATGAGACTGAAACGAAAGCAAACATAAGAATTAAAATTACTGTCGTTGTTGCTTTCATGTTGTTTGTTTATGTGTTTTCTTTACGAAGGTGTTTGACATTAAAAGCTCATTACATTCTCTTTGGAAGAACCGATAAACCGGGTTAAAAAGCTGCACAAGGGATTCATGGTCTTGGACTATGCCGGCTGACATCATGCACCCAGTGGCAGAGCTCATTCAACGAACGGACGGTGGATGATGCTTGCATGTTATTTACTTTTCAATTTTGTTTCATTCGCCTCAGTGACTCGGGTGAACCTATATAAACTTTAAAAATACTTCGCAACATAATAAGGAGCTCTGAATGCTAGAAAACGTTTTTAGATCGAACGGAATCGGACTCTCGACAACTTTATTTACTAAGCCAATAAAGCTCTAACCACTTTATTAGCTGCTGCCTGGTACCATGCTACCTATTTGTTACTTAGCCGCCTGGTCTTTCGAAGAGGAATTTGCATCTGTTAGCAGCCAATGACCAAACTCATTAACCACAAGTACTATATAATAAATTTACACTAATATGAATGGGTTTTAACAGCCTTTCATCATCTGCCTGTATGGAAAGGGCATCTCAATTGGTTTTCAGAGTTAGTTCAATTTCTGTTATGACGACTTCATACCTCACTTGACATGAAGATGAAAACTTGCTCGAAATATACCTGCTTTCGTTCTTTCACTTTTTTTAAACTCGAAAAGGTTGATGATGGCTCAGTCAAGCGAATTGAAGTAAACGATAAAACGGAGACTACACGCACCTAATGGCGACCTCCACCGCTTCCGTGCAGCGGAGCAGCGAAATGAACCTCCCTTGACTGTTCTTCTTAATTAATTTAGTTATACGCTCTATATCGGTTTTCGCCGACCTAAATCGTACATGTTGATTGGTTAAAACTGCACAAAAATAATTCGGCTGTTTGCTCAAGGATATTAATTGCCGTCTGAGTGTGACCTTGACAAAATGTGATTTAAGCGGTTGATGTAGTGGGTTCAGCGGACCGGATGGTGCCGGACAACTATTAATCAACGAAACGCATTCAGATCCATTAACTGTAGACAATAAAAAAGCCCAATGAAAAATATGCGGGATATATTAAAAACTTGCTAGCCAGCAAACTGAAAACATTAATCTTGCGCTAAAAGGCCGATGATAAGTTTTAGTTTATTTTTTATTCGAACATTAATTCACTGTTTGTTTCTAAGTCGAACAAAAAAAATCTTCGTTATACCGATTTTTAGCCCTTGAAACGTGACTTGAAATTTTACCTCCGTTGGGGTACAGAACCGCGCGAGTAAAGAGACTGGGGATAGCAAGGCTCTGACGCCAATAGAAGAAAAGCTAGGAACCGAGCTGAGACTTCGATCTTGTGACTGTTGCCTAAAATGTTTCCCTTTTCGCGCTTTGGATCGACAATTACCCCGTCGCGTATAAAGTAAAGCTGACAGAAAATGAATGTTTTTCCTTATGTAAGAACTGGTTTTATTCCAACACTGCATCGTTTTATAGATTTAGTATCCTAGTGGACGTTTTTCCCGAAGCCTCGAAATGATGCCTTTGAACAGAGTTGTCATGACACTACGTCACTGTTTTACTTGTTTGAAGTTAATCTAATAGGAGACATTTCGCACAATAGGGGCATTGATGATGAGAACACGTACGTGAAGGAGTTTTTTAATCAAAAGGAACGTTTTTAGCTGAAATTTGCGAGTTTAGATGATACCCACAAGTTCGATACACCTTTTTTCTAAGAGTACAGTTTGAATATATAGAAAATTGGTCTATTCCCCAAGGCGAACGTAATTGTCCCGGAGCCGAGGACAAGACATGTTTCCACAGTTCAGAGGATTCGTTGGAATCGCCCTCTTTTCGGTAGAAAGCACTGACATAGTGGTAATTGGTTAATATACCAAAACGAAAAAAAGGTCTATCATTAGTGAAAACAGTACAGTTTAAAATTTTGTTCTGAAATCCCCTTACAACCAAACCAGGTCGAGCTTACTATTCTGTTAATCGTTTCGGATCATGACTCTCGAAATAAAATGAAATAAAATGATATTCAGTGATCGAATTCACAGGTGCTCCCGGAACAGAACGAGTGAAGAGTGATAGACCACTACACCAAGGAATACCATGCCTTGCAAGCCAGTCTTTTCGAACAGTGTGTGGGATCTTTAACGTCCCACACAGGTGGTGTGAGACGGAACCTACGGTTTATCGTCCTCATCGGAGAAGACTAGAAAGTCTAACCAATTACAAATGTCATTACCCTGAGTTTTGGTCACTTTCAGCACTTTCTCTTCAGTTGTTTAAAGACCCCGAGTGCCGGTTGGTCCGGTCGGGGTTTTGAACCCGCGACCTCCCGCACGGGGGTCCAGTGCTGTACCACACCGGGAACAGAGCTAACTAACTGGTCGGCGGTTTTCCAAACTCTTTTGCCAACAAAGCGGTCTTACTTTACAAGCGGTTGTGGAAAAGTGGTTAAACGTTAAGTGGCAATACAAGATTAAAATAACGCTAATCCGAAACCGTACATAAAACTTAAGCTCAATATTCATAACAGAAATATAATTAAGTGATTCAAATTGACGATAATTAACTTTATGCTCTATGTTATTGTATAAACTTGGGATTCATTTACTACACAATGCGATGGCTGTGCGAAGTTGCTGGGAAGAACTGACAAACATAATGCCATTTTTTGGCCACCGAGGTGGCCGTTTATTTTTATAACAAACTTTTTACTTAGAAAAACATTAAACAATAAAATTATTCCCAGCAAAGGTGGGGGAGTACCCGCCGTAAACAAATATTAGAGATCTTGACTTACCATACCGAGGGCGGGAGGGTGGGAAATTGTGATCTGCGCGGGAAGCTCGAGAAAAGAGGACAGTAACCTGGCCTAATCTGCTTAAATATTGGATGCTCTAATACCCGGATGACCCCCAACCATTTGCCGGGAGACTGGCACTAACAAGCCGCATAAAATAATTTATTCCCCGGAATGGGTGAATAAATCCCCTTACTATAACCGCTCAAGTTATAAACAGTCCATTGTAACACAATCCAGTATTTCTCCGAACGGTCATGCTCCGATTTATATGTTCAAAATTCAAGCATTCCATGGTGTAATAGAACCTGGGAGGGTGGGGGGGGGGTGCGCTTGGCCTGGTTCGACTTTAATTTGGATTCCAAAGTTGCGCGAAAGGGTAGCGAATAGACCCTCTCCCAGTCGATCGAAGAGTCTCGGTACTTGTCAGTCATACAAATTATTTTGGGCAGAGGGCAGCACCTGCTTTTTCCCTTAGAAATGGAAGTAAAATTGCTGTTTGTAGAAACTTCGGAAATTGTAAAAGAATTTTATGTGATCATGATAGAAGAAACATCTGAAAACGGAGTAATTATTGGAATGGACGAAGCATCTTTTATTGTTGAACGCCAATGAGCCAGAACTGTGAATAGAGTCCTTTCTTGGCACTTCTGATTGTGATTCTCTGGGTGATTTTGTTTTCGCTGCTCGTGTCCATGTTTCTTCTACCCATGCGATGCCAGAACGCACCTCGCGTAGCATATTGATACCCACCGTTCCGGCCGCGTTTCTACAACTGGCTATTGTCTGGGAAAGGTCTGTAAATCAACCCGCATAAAACTATAAATGGAAATTAGATGATAGTTCTTAGTGCTATCTATGATTTCTTCCAATCAGAGCGCCTTCTTAAGTATTAATGCTGCTGTAAAGTGTTCTGTGAATTCTTTTGTCTTTCACTCAGTTTCTCTATCAATTTCCTCCAGAAGGGGGAACAATAGCAACCGATCTGACAACTTGAATCAAAAGAAAATGTCTCACGAAAGCAAATATCAAACGTGAATAGCGGAAACGTTGTAAAATGTATTTGCACTTAGGTGTTGTTGAGGCAATTTTTGAGGACTAACCAATTGAAAATATTTCTTTTCAAGCGTATTTCCGGGTTATCTTTATTAACACTTAGCGTACATTTGCGAAGGCAAGTTTTAAGAACATTTTAGTAGCGAAACAAATAATTCGATTTATGAGCACTCTGTAGGCTGAAATGCGTGGAAATTAAAATGTCAGTGCAAAGCGACACATTGGAATTTGCATAGGGCATTTAAAGTCAATTGAAAAACAGATGCCTGATAACGAACGGAGAAAAACCAACAAGTGTGGAGAGAAAGCCAAGAGGCGGTGTGCTTTTGCCACTAGCAGGTAAGTTCATTTTTATCTAATTAAGTAATGGACGCTTTCGATTGACCCTATTCCGAAATAAAAATGCATGGAATAGTCTCTAGATTTCACGGCTGTGGTAAATTGGAAAGAACCTGCATGTGCGCAATTCCTGGCATACGATATCCAAGTTCCATTTTACGTTCCAGTAACTTCGGAAACTTCTTGGGGTGGATTTGAAGAGAAAGTTGTCCGTCGTTTTCTTATTCCAAAACACGTACAAGCCAAAAGCACCCTTCAAATGAATGAATTTGCATGTTATTTGCTTGTGCAGCTCAGAGGTGATGGATCGAGCAGGTTAACTCCCAAGTTTGACATCTCAACCATGATGGCTTTTTTCGCACTGTATGTCACATTTCGACTGATTCAGTGAAGTAATTATAATTTGTGGAATAAAATAAAGTTTCCTTGGGTGATGAGAACGTTCAGTTTCCTTCAATTGTTCTGGAAAAAAATATCTGAAAAAGCAATGTACATGTTAATGTGTTCAGAGAGTATAAGAATATAAGGGCGAAGCATCAACTCGAGGAGTAATGAGTTCGAGGTTGTTATGTGTAATTTGTAGGTTGTCAGCGAAGCTTAACTGTGCGGCCATCATGATGTTCTGTAAAAAGCAATCACCACGGTTTCAATGCTTCCTTCAATTGCTAGTATCATTATTAACTGTCAAACACTCTTTGAAAACAGAATCGATTCGACAGAGATTGTACGAGTACATAAATAACATGCTCGAAGTATAAGTGATCAATCTTGACTTGAAACTAACTGCGTCGTCGATCTACTGAATGTAAATATTAATAATACAGTGAGGAGGAAAAACGCTACCAGGGGCACAGAACTCTTTAGCGCGCTATTCCCGCAACTGTTTCTATATTTTGGCCACACCCGCCTGAGAATGTTTCGTTTAACTTCAAGTTCCTTAATTAGTCGGTGGCAACCATGGATTGTAAATGCTTAAGTGCTGAGTTTTTGCCGTTCGAAGAAGTAGATTTTTGCTATTTTCATGAAATTAGCAGGTGACTTAGTCGTCAGTTATCCGAGTAAAGTTTTGAATACATACTCCTGTGGAAATCAATATGTGACGCGTGAAAGGAACACAAAGAGATACGTGATTCGTGAATTCATGAAAAATTGACTCGTGAAATTTTGTTCAAAGTATACGTGATGCTGGAATTTTGTTCAAATTCGTGCGTGAAACGGGATCACGACACTGCCCCCCCCCCCACCCACCCCCGTCCGCTGCTTTGCTACGGCTTCCACCTTTTTCATCGGTGAAATTTGCTTTTCAAACTGAATTGGCTGCAATTTCACCACAAAACGACACTTTGAAGCGGTTGAAGTTTGTGATTGCAAAATATAGGCAAAACCACTCACATGCCTATTGGCTCTTTTGTGATTTAACCAGATCCTGCAACTTATACTGTGATGCTTTATGCAATTATTTGTACAACTTTAAAGGCCATTTTTCATACTCAGACTATCGGGGATTTCGCAGTTTCCCGACTGTCCCAGATTTTTCGGATATATGTCGAGAAAAATCTCACCAAGTCCGTCCCAGATTCAGGGGAAAAGAGGTCGTAAAAGGCACGCCAAATTAATGGCTGGAAGACTGGAACTAGGGCAGTTTTAGACTTGGTACCGACCTAAAACCATCGCCGACGTCCCCGACAATAAAAAAAAAATAAATAAGTTTTCACATTCCAGGAATGATTGCCACAATTGATCGCAGAAGTTTGAAACGCATCGATCCCTATTTGTCGCCGACCATGCCAGAGTATCGGCGATCTCTATACTACGATGTCCACTTTTCATTAGTGACCATTAGGGGGCATAATCTGAGACGGTCGGGAAACAGTGAAATCCTCAATTGTCTGGGATTATAATGTATCACAGGACAGTAGGAAATGGCGAAAGGATTAAGGGTAGCCTACAGTGACATTTCCCTTTATTTTGTGGTGGTATTAATATACAGTGGATTAATAAACATTCAGGGGTACTAAACTTTTAAGGTTAGTTTTGTTGTGACTTCGCAACTGTGCCTCGGCCGCCCCCTCAAGCTGGGCGCATTTCTGAATTTAATAAACTGTTTGAATCATAAATAACTTGAAATTTTGTGGTTTAAACTTCGAGTTCTTCTCAAGTGTATTTTTTCTCTTCAGTTAGTTATATGAAAAAAAAAAGGCAGGTTAATTAGTGCTTTTCATTTCCGTGTTTCAATTCTGGAACTTCTCTTAACTTTGATTGAATGTTGGCGCAATTAGGGACGGAAATCATAAAAAAAAAATCATCAAATGCGGCTAATGGGAATGATTCAGTTATATCTCTAATTTATTGCCGCAGTAATTTGTGAAATAATGAGAAAATATCGCAAAACCCTTTGTTTTCAATGATATGTGTGATTTACTGTCGTCCCAAGGTGCATGCACACAGAAAACTAAGTGCATGGCTTTATATTGGCCGCGAGGAAGGCCCTAATAGGGCTGGCGTCATCTTTTCATCTCTCTGGTCATAAAATCAGACAAAATTCGCAATTTTTTATTCCCAAAGCAAAGATCGGCATCGTGTACTGAGAGAAATTCAGCCGCACTCCCTAAAACACATAAAACTGGCAAGCTTTCAATCTGTCCCTTTTAGATTCGTTTAAAAAGTTAAACGATGCATTCCAATCGCTTAGGTAGTCTAGATACTAAGAGTAAAGTACGCCCGCATGGATTTGAACTTATTTCGAACCGGGATGCATTTCAGTAGTAAGTAAGCTCACCAGGTAATTTGGCGTGAGTCGCCTCTGTGCTTCAGTTGACTATTCGGGAACTAACGAAGCGACGACGACGACGACGGCTACGAGGAAGTTCTAGTTAGTGGTATCACAACGCAACTGTTTCATGTCGTTCCGCATTCAAAATGTGTGGAAGCTCAGGGGCACCCAACGACCAAATTGAGCAAAAAACTTTTAAGGATATTTCTAGGCTCCTTGTAATGTTTAAAGACTGTTTAAGGAGAAGTTTTTATCAGCTAGAGAAATTTGATCTGTTCGGATTTCTTAGCTGAAAATTGAAGTGCCTGAAAATTTTAGGGAATGAAATCTTCATTCATACTTCTCGGCGAAGTATTTGCTTACCCGAAAATGATAGTTTACCTTTTTGACAGCCAAAAATTGCAAAAATATCCCTTCCGAAAATGTAAGAGACTATTTTCCCCTGGTTTTCCCTGGCTGCGAATCTTTTTGGTGATGTTCTAGTTAAGAAATCAATACACATTTGGCAATGTAGAATCCGAAAGTCTTGGAACGGGTAGACTCTCCCGAACAGATATTTGACCGAAGTTTCTCGTTCGGTGCCCCTGGAAGCTGTCGAAGAATTAAAGTGGCATGAGCGGGTTAGAAGCGTAGACTGAGAGAGAGGAAGATTCATGGTTATTTGCTAACGTCTTCCACAGGACCTTAAATTTGGTCATTAAACGTCGTGGTTGACGCAAAAGAAGAGTAACGAACTGTAAAACTCACGTGCAGAGCCATTGTTTTCTCTCACTAAACCTGTTGTTTTGAAGCGTTCTAGTTGCCGTCGGCGTCGTCGTCTCGTAAGCTGCCTAATTATTGTATGTATTTCCTGCATGCATCACAATAGCCGTGTGCCTGTCTCCAACTTTCCACTGACTTGTACGGGTTCCTTCAGTTTGCAGTTGAATTGACTCCGCGCTGGTATATTCTTAGTCGTCATGAAAGAACAATACAATCACATTTATAGATCAATGTAAAGCCAGAGAAACAAACGACCTAAAGATGTCAAACGGGGACAATGCAAACTCAACAAATTCACCTCTGACATTTCCGGAATCCTTCAGGATATGGACAGCTACTTTTACAATCATCTTGATCCTGGGAACAATATTTGGCAATATACTTGTCATTTTGGCGTTTTGCTTTTATGAGCGCATGCGTATTGTGACCAACTACTTCGTGGTGTCATTGGCGTGCTCCGATCTCTGCGTGGCACTTTTTTCGATGCCTGTGTGGGTCGCATACCTTCTTACCGGACCCGTGTGGGTACTTGGAGAAACCTTGTCGCGTGCTTGGACCATGGTGGACATTCTTATAAGTACAGCGTCAATTATGAATCTAAAGGCAATAAGCTTCGATAGAGCCCTGTGCATAAAGAATCCCTTGCGGTATTCAGATTGGATGACACCGCGAAAAGTGACTGGAATTATCACTTGTGTTTGGATTTATTCCACTGGGATAACTGCTGCAAGCTTTCTTCTATACAGCGAGCGCATTTTTAACCTGGTTGCGTTCATTATCTGTTTTTGCGTTCCCCTGCTGGTAATAATCACCGCGTACTCAGTTGTCTTTAAAGAGGCTCTACGTCAGGTAGAACAAATACGTGTTAACACGCCCGCTCAGTTTATAGGAAGACACAATAGGCTTCTTAAAGAATATAAGGCAGCTAAAACGCTTGCTGTAGTCGTAGGTGCTTTTGTGATTTGCTGGTTACCGTTTGCCACGCTAAACGTGGTTTACAGCCTGTGCGATCCGTCGGAAGACTGCCTTTTCCTAACACCAGAGGCTATTATGGTCTCAAAATGGATGCACTTCGGAAATTCTCTACTGAATCCAATTATATACTCCTTAATGAACCGAGAGTTCAGAAAAGCCTTCAAGGACATTTTAGGCTGTAAGAATGGTATGATCCCAGATGTAGCTGCGAGGGGGAATACACTGAGGCCAACTGTAGTGGTAAATAGCGGATTCCAAATGGAATAAACTGGATGTTATGCTAAATCTCGTCTTTCTTGCCTGAAAAGGTGCTGAAATCGAGGAAGCCTTAACCCTTTAAGCTGGACGATGACCCGTTATTTCAAACGGATTGATTGATTGATTGATTGATTGATTGATTGATTGATTGATTGATTGCGAAAAAGCAAAGTGAGTTAACAGCCGAATGAGAGCCATCCAATCATCGTCCGTCCGGCGTCCGTCCGTCCGTCCGTCAGTTGCGGGGTCGGTCGATCAATCGGTCGGTCGGTCGGTCCGTCGATCGGTCGATCAATCTATCAATCAGTCCCATCAAGCAACCAAACAACCAACCGACCAACCGATCACTCACTCAGTCGCTCGCTTGCTCACTGATTCCCTCCTCACTCACTCAATCACTCCTCACTCACTCCCTCACTCACTCACTCACTCAATCGATCGATCACTCAATTACTCACTCCATCCATCCATCCATCCATCCATCCATCCATCCATCCATCAATCAATCTGTTACTGCTGGGTTCCCTGCGCAGTCATTTTAGTTTCGGGCATGCGCATAGGTGGCCTTCAATGTAAACCACGAGGGCCACCGAGTTTTTACCTGAATTCCGAGTTCACTAAGGTTAATCGGTTTTCACGGTTTGTACGGCAGTTAAGTTGACTTTTATGAAGGCCCATCGGTGTAACTGGAATTGCGAGTTTGTTTCAGGGTGCCTCGTGTCGAAATAAATGTTGAAATTTACGGCTAGTTTACATTCGCATCTACACAATCAATTAATCAAACAAATAACCACACATGCAGCCGGCAATAATGAATTCAATCAGACATTCAATCAATGTGTAAGTGACCTGAGATATCATACTGTTGCCTATATTTTTTACGATGACATAAGCCGCAGCCCTACTGCACACAAGACGGAAAAAAAAAACGTTGTCCATTGCGGACACTTAAGGTGAACGGATCTTCGATCGAGACGGAAATGAGTGACAACTTAGCTTGAAATTCGTGTCGAGTGCCCGTTTTCAAGTTCACCTCATCCTTTGTGCTAGTGTAAATGCGCTTAATCCTCTCTATTATAAACGCAATCCTTATACGTGTAAGCAGCACAGCAACTTCACTTTATTTCATGATCAACCATAGATATATACATATTTTTAAATTTATTCGCCACCTTTTTATAATACAATATTAGTTTACAAAGATTTGCTAAAATATGGCAGGAAAGCCCAAAGAAACCATGGGGCTTATGCAACGTGGGCTTTCCAGGCTAAATAACTAAGAATAAACTTAATATTAGGTTGACAGAACGGCAAAGGCAGAGAAATAATAAAACAAAAGAAAAAGGTGTCGAAAAAAAACAAACAAACAAGAAGAGGAAGGGGGTGGAGGGAAAGGAACAAGTTAAGTGAGAAGGAGTTTCTTCAGATTTTTCTTTAAAGTAGATACACTTACTGAACTTACAACGTCTGGACTAAGCGAATTAGAAAACAAGGGACCTTGGTATTGAAACGAGAAACGTCTTATATTAGTTCTGCACTTAGGAACATGAAAGGAACTGGAATTCCTGGTATCGTAATCATGAACCTGATTCCTTCGTAGAAACGCGTTATTAAATACATCTGGTAACAACCCAGTTTTGTATTGAAACATAATTTTCCCTATTTCTGATAGATACATATCCCTTAGCGGTAAGGTTAAAAAATTCTTAAATATTGGTTCTGTATGAGCGTCGTAACAAGATTTGCTGATGATTCTCATACCTCGTTTTCTCTTTAGAACACGAGAAAATTTTCTGGCTGTCAAATAAATTTTTAAATTCTCAGTTACTCGGTCATTAAAAACAGGAAAGCTTAATTCTAGATTTTAATCGGCCAAAATGCAGTTGATTATTAACATTTGGAAGAAGTTGGCCTTACCGCCTAATTTAATCGAAACATCTGCCTTTCGTTTCCCTGAGAACCCCATCGCTGTCCTCGACTAATGGGGATCCTGCTACGTATGAAATTAATCCAGCTAATTACAATCATCGCATTCATGAGGTGGGTTATTCACAATACGAGCTACCGGTAATTTAACTTGTGATTTCCTGATGGGTTCAAAATTAAAAGTAATCTGTTTTTATCGAGACGTTTGCTTCAGTATGACCTAATACGGAAATTGGGAGCTTCTTTATAATCTCTCTTTGTTCAGTGACGAGAAAAGGCTCTCGACAATGGTCCACAGCGGTAAATGTCTTCACAACGAACGCGATTTTTTAGCCAATCCTACCTAAAGACCGACAGTTAAGTTTACAAATTTTATGTTTTGAGCTGTTTCAGCGTAGGCAATTTTTAGCCAAATTCCTCGCAAGTGAACGCTGTGATAAAGCATCATCTCGGCATGGACCAAAAGTCATCGGTACTATGATTGAGATTGAGCTGAGCAGCCAGTTCCAGATCTTGCACAATGTTCAATAATTTTGAAAGTCAGGAAAATATCCATCGTGGTGCAGCAGCAATCGCAGAAGGAAATAATTTCCAGCAGCGCAAATAACTGACTTGAATGAGGAATATCGGTAAATCGGCTTCCTCCTCCAGACATTTTTTACAAAGTGGTAGTTCAGAAGCCACTTGAAAATAACTATAAGCTTGCTTGCTCAGAGAAGGCACCCTTCCAAATGTTATCATGCGTTTTTTATATTGATTTTAGTCAAGTCTCGTCACGAGTTTCTGTCCAAAGACGCTGTCCAAGTTCGGCTTTACACTGGAGTGGAGCTTAGATCGTTTGCCGCGCCGTTGGGCCTGTCTTGTGCAGTTGACCTGCTTTTCGAAGAAGAAAAACGCACCGAGAATGAACTGATTTTTCTGGCAACTTCTGCTCTCGAGATGTTAAGCCTCCTGCAGCATAAGCGGTAGAAAGACCACTGGAACGCGTGCCTGAATGCAGTCTTGAATTGCTTGTTCATCAGACTGTAGATAATCGGATTAAGAACAGAATTGAAGAAGTGAAGCCCCTTAGCAACCAAGACTGCTTCTATGTCGATTGCGTGTGTGCTGAAATTCAACAGAAATGGCAGCCTGAAAGGAAATTGTTATAATCGACCCAGATTTTCTAGTTCTTTTCCCTTAATTAAGCCATTCAGACCATTTTCTCAGTTATAACCGTTTGTTTTCAACCATGTGATAAGACGACTATGTTGGTAAACCAAGCTATATAGAAAGTGGTTGCACAGTTTTTGC